>JAFIRS010003272.1:0-145773 GCA_018342105.1 Gonioctena quinquepunctata | reverse complement strand
ACAAAGGATGCCGCGATATCTTATCTCAGTTAATGTAAACAAAGGATGCCGCCGATATCCGGTCGCTTAAATAAACAACTGATAAGAAGTGCTGACGTAGATAAAATTCCTGCAGACTTGTCGGTTGAGTCATAGCCGCATCATCGCTGGCTCCTCCCACTTTCCAAAATGGCCGCCGCCATTCACGTGACATTCAGTCTTCCGTCCAACCAATACCGTTGACGAATGCAGGACACACCCACAACCATTCAGTCTTCCGTCCGACCAATGCCGTTGACGGATATTGGTTGACACTTTTCAATATGCTGCTCGGCTATTGGATAGCGGCCGGCAGCTATCACCCTCCCACGGCCTATCACAGCTCTCTCCACCCCCCACTCTCTATCACACTCCTCCACCCCCCACCTCATCACACCTCCACCCCCCCCCCCCCCCTTTTTAAACCCCTCCCACAACGAACCGCCCATGACCGCCACCATCATCCCTACCCCCACCCAAAACCACCCCCAACCCCCAAAACCCACCCCTAAATAGGGGATGAGTTAGAACCCGCATAGCATTACTACTCCTTTCCAGAAGTGAGTAGATTCCTTGGCCCACAGAGTCCGGACCGTCCAAGCAACTGAACGAAAAATACAGGTTATTCGAGACGGGCCGAGATCCAAAGATGAACACGAAGTAAAAAGCTTCCAAGGCCTATGTACTAATTACCACCGTTTTTTTAGGTGAATACAGATATGATAGCTCCACTACATAGGTTGACAGGAGATCGAAGCAACTTCAAGTGGTCCATCGAAAGAGATGAAGCATTCCGCAGTTGAAGTAAGCGCTTTGCTCACATCCAATGTCGACACATCCACAATGGAAAGGCATGTTTATCATCAGAACCGATCATACGGCCTAGAGGTGGCTACTGGAGATGAAAAACCCAGCAGGACAAATGGCTGCATGAATAGATAAGCCCAACCAGTACAATTTCAAAATCAAACCTAGTTTTGCGGTTGTCTTATCTGATCGACAACGACCAAAAGCCTGTGAGCATTGTCAGCGAATTGAATCCCATGGAGTGGTCGACTGTTAATTGACAACGAATGGATTACCGCACACAAGAGTAACTGAGAAGAATTATTGGGGACTTTATACTTTGGAAAATTAACAGAATTGCAGAAACTTCTGGAGAGATATTTTGGACAGATATCCCATCTTCAAGGCAATGTGGGCACAATGGGACTTTGAGGTTGTGAATAATGGACTGCTCACACGGGTATGGGAGTCAGCTAATGGGATAATTTCATAATTGGTTTGGCGCAGGAAAATAATAGGAGGAATCTTGAGTGAACTTGAAAAAAATCAGAAGGCATCTGGAAGTCAAGTAAACCTCAGTCAAGATCAGATGAGGTTCAGTGGGTTCAATGTCGAAATGATGATGAAATCTGGTGCAAAAAATGTCGGAGCAACTGGAGGTCCCGAAATGAGGTTCAGTGGTGGAAAAAAGAGATACTTAGGTGTTCCATTCGACCAGATTTCCATTGATGTGGCTGGATCATTTCCTGTGAGAGATGATGCCAATAAATACATCCATGTTGCCATGGACTAATTCAGCAAATTGGCCTATGCCATTCCAGACCAAGAGGCATCCACAATATCAAGGCCATTGGTGAACAGCATGCTCGCGAAATTTGGAGTATCGAGGAGTTACATTCCGACTAAGAGAAGAATTTCCATTCAAATTCATTCAAGAAAGTTTGAGAGCTGATGGGTATCCATAAGACCAGACTTACTGCGCTCAAATGGCTTTTGAAAATTCAACCGAACTATGGAAGTTTTTTCAAGTTGTGGTAAAACATCAGATTGACTGAAACAGATACTGTCTATTATTTTTAATGGCATATAGAGCAGCTCTCCATGATTCAACCAAGCTCACCCCGGTTAGCAGTATCCTTGGAAGAAAACTTTGATTGCCCTATGACCTGGTGTTCGAATCACCAACTACCAAAGAAGTAGACGTGCGGCACTATGCAGATAGTAACACGATGAAAGCTCGTTATGATTTGAGAGCTAATTCAAGAAGATTCAAAGAAGGTGACCAGCTTCGGCAATATAATCCACGTAGAAAGATGAGTGTATCTTCAAACCCGCAAAGGAACTTTCAGTATAGAAAATACAAGTTGATAGTTCGGGTTCTTGATACAAAATCTCAAAAGATTGCTCTTCTGTTGGTTTCATTGAAGTCGGTGAGGTTTTCAATTCTTGCTGACTCCTGCTGAAATCGTGGGATCCTTTATAATGAGTCTTGCCCCGTCTTATATATGAAAAGTTGCCCGTTACGTTATATGGCCCCTTGGCTGAGACCAAAACATGAAATTAACTATGAAATCAAAGCTGAAAACTTTCTTCCCTAGATGACCCCAACACGAATACTAACGACCACTTTACATACACAGTATACATAAAAGCTACCCAGGTTTCACATAGGAATTCTGAGCAGACCATATCATCTTGCAGAAATCAGCCACAAAGAAAGAAACTATATTTCCTATTACAAGCCACCATCTTACTCATGACCACACAAAACTTTTTCGACATACCATTCGATGAAACCACATATGATTTTCCATACAAAGATCACTCCCAGTGATATACCGAAATAAACCATCTCCATCCGAATAAAAAATCAAACTCAACATACCTAAAGATAAACTTAAATTCATCGGCCATTGTATGAATGGTACATACTTCGTTTTAGGGTGCACTTATTACAATCCTTGCAAACCAATACATGATGGAATTTGATTACAAACCAATTTGTTAGTTCAGTTATTGCCCCATGGCTCCGAAAGACTTCATTGATTCCTAGATCATCTCAACATAAAATTCACAATGGAAACCGAAGCTGACATCCCACTTCTTTCATAGATGCCCTCATCACGAAAACTAACGACTCATAATACAGAAAACGATATCCATATACCAGCTCTCAGCATTATCCACCTCAAACTAATTCCGTCCTGAACTTCCTCATCCAAAGATGTATTCAATCCATCACAGCCGATCATAAGAGTTGAACAAGCTCAAAGCCGCACTACTTCAAAACGCAGATCTGTCCAATATAAAATTCCTAAAACCCAATAGATATCCAGTGAATTATGCTTTTATTTTGTATATCAAAGGTATCACCGAAGAAATTGGCAGAAACTTAGAGAAAATATTCACAGCGAATAATGAAATTCATGATTCTCTCAGATCTCCTGAAGATACCATGAGTCCCAACTTGTATACGAAATACCATGCTCTAAATGTCTTAGGATATACAAAGGACAAACTAACAGTCGAGTGCCAAGCCAAATTCACGAACAATAACATGTTGTCAGACTCTACATTAAAAATAAGTAATTTTTGGTTTTATCTAACAGACAACAACTGCTTTCCGACTGAAGCCACGCTAGACATTGAACTACATCTGCTAGAAGGACCCTAACTTAAAAGAAAAAAATCTGAAAGTGAAAATTTGTATTTTCAATCAGATAGTTATTTGATTTTTGTAATCCACTCTCTATTGAGAAATGGGTAAAGGAGTATGTTTTCCAAAAAGGAGTACCCACCAGAAATCACTTGTGACATTGACGCAAGAGTGACATCGTTAACAAAAAAATTTTTACTTTGTGTTTCTGTTTTTGAGTTCTGATGTGATCCGTCTTTTAGAAATCATGGATGAGGTATCCCAGATGACTGGTTGTATGGACAGTTTACAAAGCAATGATATAGTGAGGTACTAGTTATTCAAAATTTCGTCTCATGTCTAGGATCAGTGCTAGACTAAAGTTTTTGAGAAAACGTCGGTCTGACGATGACTCATCATGATGTTCCACTTTATGATCGCTGTAAGATTTGAGGAATGTGAGGTCGTAAATGAGTCGTTAGGAGTGAAGGATAGTTCTTTGTGAGTTTGAGAATATACTCCCCGTAGAGGCATATAATGTGTTCAGGAAGGTTTACGCGGACAGGAATTTGAAATTGAAACGTCAAACTTCAATAAATTCCAGGCGCGGTTCGACCTGAACTTATGGTTGGAAGTGAATTTTTTGTTTCTCTGTTACTTGACATGTTCGTCGTGAGATTTTTTATGAATTTGCAATTGCTGACGAGAGATGCAGCTGGAGTATTTTTGCATGAAACATAACCTGTAATCTACTACTCCCGGAAGTGAAAGAAATAGTTTTCAAGGAATTTCTGAATGATCCGAAGTTTATCTCGGAAAACTAAACCAAATCAAATGTGATGAATTATGGGTAATTCCTGAATTGAATTAGTTTTCATATTGAATTTTAGAAGAGAGTGGATGTTAATAAGATGGGTTGCACTTTTCTGACATGTGCGTATTTTCTAGAATATTGCAAAAAATTTATATTTTCAGCGGGATTATTTTTCACCGTGATGATAATTTCAGAGATCCCAAAACATGAAAATATAGCACGTAATTGTTTGTTGGTTGTATAGTATTTGTTAGATAGAAATTCGACGCACTGTTGAACCTTGTTCAGAACCAATTTAATTTTCAGCTTGGAAAGAGACAACATTACGCTCTCGGTCAGTTTTTACGGAAAAGATACAAAGATTTTCTACCAGAAATATACAGTTCCAAAGATATCATAGTTATGTCTTCTGACGTAGACAGATGTCTCATGTCTGCGGCTGCCAATCTAGCAGGACTCTATCCACCAAAGGGGCATCAACTGTGGAAATCTGATTTGGCATGGATGCCAATTCCCATTCACATAATGTCAAATGACTTTATAGCTCATGACAATGCTTGTCCAAAATCTGAGACTCTCCGGGAAGAGGCATTGGAGGGATATTTCGAAGATGTCTACGAGAAGCAGAAGGACTTGATCGATTATTTATCTGAAAACACAGGATTGGAAATAAATAAGTTGAAATTAATTAGAACTCTGCACAACATACTGCTTGTGCAGAAAACCTATAACCTGACTCTGCCAAAATGGACTACATCAGTTTTCCCAGAAAAAACGCTGCCTTTGGTGTTGTTGTATCATTCGTCATACATACACACCCCAGAGATATCCAGACTGTCATCGGGTAAATATACAAATAGAAATAGATGAAAACGAGAAACTTGTGGTCTACTTGATTTCATGCCACAGCATTCCAGAACCATAACCGTTGAACACAAAATAGGGCATAATCTTTGAATTTGATAACTCAAAACTATTCTGGTGGGAATGCAATATTCAGTTTGAATGTGCGAAGAAATGATCACGACGTGAATTTTTTTTTTCTTGTTTTAAATTTCATTTCCGAGTATGCATAGTGCCATGTAACGTATTATTACATTGCTGAATCAAATCAGTTTCAGTTTGATCATAATAATCAGTACAATATATACAATAATAATCAGTACAATTATTTGGTACAAAACGTGGTATTAATAGAATTTTTATCGAGTTTAAGCCACCACAAGTGGGTGAAATACACCTAGGCACAAGGCGCCTGTTTGTGTTGTTTCACACACTCGTAGATGGAATGTCAATTTTAGTACAATATAGACTAGTTCTAAGTAGTAATTGAAATTTTAGATTCGTCCAGTGGGGGTGAGGGTCGGAGAGAGAATAATATGGGATTGAAATATAATTCAAAATTGATTAATATTATTAACGTTTGTTTTTTCAGTATATTCTTAGAATATATTTAGTATACTTGGTTTTTCTATTATGTGTTTCTTAATAGCAAGTTTGAATTCTTTGATTTTTTTTATAGTTTTTAGATCCGTAGGGAGATAGTTATACAATGTAGGTCCGAAAAAAAAGATGAATTTTTGCGTGTGGCTCTTTCGGTAAAATGGAGTTCTTATATTTGAATTATCAGAGAATCTTGTTGTTTTTGAGAAGCTTGTGGTATATTTTATTAAGTTGGAAAACATCCAAATTAGACCTTGATAGCAATATTGAGCCCTAATATTTAGGACTTTGGTTTCTTGAAATAGTAATTGAGTAGGGAACCTTTTATCTTTTCCGTGTATTATTTTTAATAATGAATTCTGCATGACTTGTAGAGGGTGCAACGTCGTGTTCTATGTTCCCCCCCCCCCACACTATAATACAGTAGCGTATTACGCTTTCAGCCAGAGAGGTGTATACGAGAGATAGGTTTTTCCGTGAGAGAATATCTCTAAGCATTAAAATTTGTACATGAGAAGTCTCAGTCTTTTCATGACATGTGTAATGTGTTCATTCCATCATATATGTTGGTCAATAGTAACTCCCAAATATTTAATAAAGGAATTTCTTTCTATCGTTGCGCAGTTACATGTGTATCTATCATTGCAGAGTGGTGTGTGTATTTGTTATTCAGAGAGAATGTCATGAATTTAGTTTTGTTTATGTTCAAACTTAGTAGGTTATGATTCAACCAGGTGATAATTTTTCTAAGATCGTTTTCTGCAGTTATGTAGACGTCATTCCAGGTTTCATCTCTGAATATCAGCGCGGTGTCATCCGCATAACATATAACAGGTCCACGAAAGCCATTGATTTGAGATATACTATTTATATAAATTAGGAATAGAATTGGGCCTAATACCGTGCCCTGAGGCACACCCACTATTATATGTGCTGTGTTACTGAGTTGTTCCCCTATCTTAACTTTTTGTGTCCTCTGTGACAGATAATTTCTCATCAATTCCAGACTGATCCCTCTTATTCCATACTCAGAAAGTTTGTTCAACAAGACGTCATGTGACACGGTGTCAAACGCCTTTGCCAAATCAAGGAAAACGGCCAAGCATTTGGACGAATTGTCCAAAATCTCTGTTGTGTTTTCTACGAAGTCTAAGACAGCCTTTTCTGTAGACGAGTTTTGGATGAATCCAAAGTGCCTGTCGGTTATAACCCGATGTTTATTCAGAAATTCAAGTATTCTTTTCTTGACAGATTGTTCAAAAATTTTTGCGAAATTATCTATCACAGATATAGGTCTGTAATTTTTCATTTCATGTCTATTCCCTGCTTCGTAAACTGGGACAACTCTCGACTCTTTCCATTGGTTGGGTAAGTTACCGTTTGTATATCATAGACTTATTAGATGTTTAATCGGCTTCAGGATATATGTGTGTGTGTTCTTAATACGTTTAGTATCTATTCCATCTGGCCCTGGTGCACAATTGTTTTTTAATTCAGCTATATGTTGGATTATCTCATTCTCATCAATGGGTACAAGGAAAAGCGAAGGCACAATTGAGGGTTTCATTAGAAAATTGTCGGGGAGATCACATTTATCAATTTTACTTGCCATGTCAAGGCCTATTTTTGTGAAATAGTTATTAAAATAATCACTTTTTGTTTTATTTTCAGTTATGGGGTGCCCATTTTCTCCAGTAATAGTAGTGTTTTGTATTTGATTTTTATTTGAGTTAGTGTTGGATATTTCGTATATAATTTTCCATGTTTGTGTACAATCTCCGTTTATTTCATCTAGTTTATTTTTATAATATTGGTTTTTTGTCGTTCTAATCAATTTATTTACTTTATTTCGGTAATTTTTGTGCTGTTGCTCAAGTTCATGAGAATAATTTTTAATTAGTTTCTTTTTTAGGTAGTCCCTTGTTTTTATTGAGTTGATTAGTCCTTCAGTTATCCAAGGTTTTAATTTTTGTTTTTTATTATTTTTCAGTAATTCAATTTCAGTTGATTCCTTGGCATGCTTTACTAAATTTTTTATAAAAAGGTCATAGCATTTCTGTGTTTCCCTACATATTAAGACATCTTTAATTTTAATTTGGTTTTTTTTTTTGGCGGTAATATCTACGAAAGTAGTGTAATGGTCCGAGATTTTTCTTTGACAACTGCAGGTTTGCAGTTTATTTCATTTTTTATGAGATTGCTTTTTCTAATGAATATGTGATCTATTAGTGTAGTCGATTCCCTGCATACTCTTGTAGGTACATTAATGTAGGATAAAAACCCATTTTCGGACATGATGTTCTGATAGTGATTTGTATTATTGGATGTTAAATCAAGTAAATTTATATTTACGTCTCCAAGAAACAACTCCTTATTCACGGTAGAAAAATAATCCTCTAGGTCACTTAGATAGGTTTGAGTGTCAATTGAGGGAGGTTTATAGGTAGCCGTGATACCAATTTTGCTATTGTTTCTTGAGTTGTTTGCTAGAGTTGTTATTCTCAGTAGTTTTGTTTCCGTTAGGTGGATTATATCAGTATCAGTTGTCATGGAGTTTTTTATGAAAACTATCAGACCATCATTTTGGTTTATTTGGGAGCCACTGTAGTGTATAGTGAAATTTGGAATATTAAAATCCCTTACCGCCTCTATCCTCCAGGTTTCTGATAAGATGATTATATCTATTTTGTCAATAACCTCATGTAGATAGACACTAGTTCATCGAATTTTTTTCTTAAGCTTCGGATATTGAAATGAATCACCCCTATACTACTTGTCGCTCCGACCTCGTATTCCCCAATACAGCTCCTATATGTTTTAGTTACAATTTCTTCATGATTGTTTTAAGTATTTAAGATTTCTAGCATAATTCAGTAAATGAACAAAATTTTATAAAAGTTAAATTAAATAGTAGTAGTAGGCTAAGGAATTGGGTAATAACAATAGTGTGGTGCGAGCTTCAGTATTCTACTGACCATAATATAAATTTATTTTAATTTAAAAGAGATATTAATTTAGAGTTCAAATATCAAAGTTTAAAGTATTA
This sequence comes from Gonioctena quinquepunctata, assembly GCA_018342105.1. Lineage (NCBI taxonomy): Eukaryota > Metazoa > Arthropoda > Insecta > Coleoptera > Chrysomelidae > Gonioctena > Gonioctena quinquepunctata. Next base: position 137,031 of record JAFIRS010003272.1, on the reverse strand, counting down.
CGTAATTTAATTGGCATTATGAGATTAATCCTAATGTGAAGAATAGAATGTTATGTTACAAAGTTTTTTCAATATCCTGTCGTTTTTCACATGCAAAAACCTTATTGTCTTTGTTAACAAAAATTTCTCCTGCGTTTGTCCATACATTTTTGAAGCCAAATTTTTCAATGAGTATTTTCAGTAGTTTCATTCTTATTTTGGTGAGGTCTTCTCTTATAACAATTCCAGTTCCTTTCAGCATCCTTTTCTTAGTGGAAATTTCTTGTCTTTTTTCTTTATTTTTCAATTTAATGAATATTGTTCTATCCTTTCCTTCTTCTTCCTTTCCAACCGTGTAGCATGCTGCCAAGTCTTCTGGAGATAGTTTTCTGCATCTTCAAGTTGATTAGTTTGATTAGTTTGATAAACTCTTCACTGGTATGTTCATTCGGTTTTTCTTTTAATTTAAAAACCCTCAGATTAGATATCCTTTCAGTTTGTTCCACCCGGTCAAATCTGTTTTCGAGTGATGCCTTATCAGATTCCATTTTTATCATCCTAGCAATTAGTGTGGAGTTTTTGTCGTCGTACTCTTTTTGCATGTTCAGTATTTTGTGGTGTAGATCTTCCACTGTTTCTTCCAATTTAGACACTTTTTCTTCGACTGTTTTCATTATGGCTTGCAATATGTTTTTCACCATAGTTTGTATGAATGTTTCACTGGCAAGGCACTTATTTATTGCATGACTGACTGATGCTTCAATTTCATCCTTTGTTATACATCGAATTAAACGTACAAGAACATTCCTCAAAAATTTTGTTGAAAACTTCGAAATTAAACTTGAACACACTTGAATACTTTCAGTAGTTATCAGGAAATCATGGAATTCACATGGGGCTTCCTTATTTCTTCTCCTTGTCATGAAACAATATGAAAAAGTTGAAATAAGCATGAATCATTTTTGAAGTTTCAATCCTCTAGCGGCGAAACTAGATATAAGATAAAATTGTCCCCTAAATACTTCAAATCACAATGATAAAATCTATAAAATTTCCAAATTATGGACAACTCGACGAATTACCATAAACCTATCAGAAGTGTGCTAGGTCATTTATATGAGGTTTCTTCATTTGTCCCATTGGTGATAAAATTATATGCTTGCTTTACATAACCAAAAAACTATTTTACCTCAAAATCCCCCTTCCAGAAGAATATTTCCTGGCAAAAAAAGCACGTTATTTTTCTCGGATGCTGGTCTCGTCGCCAGCTGCACCTCAGCCTCTTAGGCTTTTTGTGCCTTCCAGTTTTTGTTTTACAGCACCCACTGTAGTCCCCTCTACCAGTCTGTACAGGTTCTTCACCGGTTGGCTACTGTATTCTTCGGGGGTTGGCCTTGGCTGTCCGAATATTGCTTGTCTTTTGCGGTCTAGTGCCGTTTCTGTCCCTTTGCCACATTGCCTCCAGAAAAGTTCTCCGTTGTACAGCCCCATTTTGTGCAGATGTCCTCTCATTGGACTGTGACTAGTGAGAAGGCCCGTTATAGTTCTGACTTGGTTCCTACTCATCTTGAGTAGTTCTTTAGTTTTTCGTTTCGACAGTTCTGTAATATATGTTTTTCTGTGAGAGGGGCTTCCTTCCAGCGCTCTTTTTGTTTTCGTTTGACACAGTCCCGTATGCAGCCTCGGATGGCCGATGTTGTCACTCCGAGTGCAGGCTCTGGGCCAATATATGGAGTTGATGATCCCACCCTAGCTGGTTCATCAGCTTTTTCATTGCCCTCGATGCCAGTGTCCTGGAACCCATATCGGAGTTATTTTGTTGTGTTCTGCGAGGGCACTGAATTCTTTTCGTCATTCCCATACCAGACTTGATGTCACTTTTGGGTTCGTGAGAGCCTTCAGTGATGCCTGGCTGTATGTGCCTATTTTGATCCGTGCGTTGCGCACTTTCCTCATGTTGTTTTATTTCACGCATTGCGAGATTGCGTACATTTCTGCTTGAAATACGGAAGTATTTTTTCCCAGTGAGGAGCTCATTCTTCCCACACTTTATATACTTCCTTGGTCTTGGATCCGTCTGTGTACCAGATTTTCCCTCCAGGTTTGCTCTTGATGGTATCGTCTATCCATACCCTTCGTGTCAAAAAAGTATCTAGAAGTTGTGTGGTCCGTTAGTTTTATTTCAAAAATGTTGCCTCCCACCATTACTTCATCTTGTTGTGATCCGATCTGTTGATCGTATTTTGTAACCTTAGAAGTCCCATTCTTGCCTCCCCCATAATTGTTATGTCAATCGGTGGGAGGTCCAGTAGTGCTTCCATGGCTGCTGTTGGTGTTATTTTCTTAGCCCCCGTTATACTGAGGCAGGCAAGTCTTTGTACCTTGCTCAACTCAGCTGCGGCTATCTTTTGGGTTATTTTTGTCCACCATACCAAAGATGCATAGGTGATTATGGGTTTCACCACAGTATTGTATGTCCAATACACCGTTTTGGGACACAGCCCCCATGTTTTTCCGTGTGCTCGTCTGGCTACCATTAGTGTCACTTCAGCTTTCTTCTTTACTTTTGCCAATTATTGGTTCCATGTTAATTTCGAGACTAGGACCACCCCGGGATATTCAACTTTCCCCGACAGCTTGGAGGGTTGGAGGTCCCAGGCCCTCTAGCTTCCCTCTTCGGGTAAAAGCTACTATGGTTGATTAAGAGGGGCTTATATTTAAACCTTCTTCATTTATTCTTGTACTGACTAGATTTAGAGCCGTTTGCTTTCTCTCCCTAACTATGTTGTTGAATTTTCCGTGGACTATGATGACCATGTCGCCTTTGTACCCATTCCTTCCTAGTATGCTTAGCAGGTCTTCCACCACTAGGTTCCAGAGCAGTGGAAACTGTACACCCCCTGGTGACCTTAGCTGCCAGTGTTTCTCCCACTAGAGAGGAGTAGGTTATCATTTCTCTCAGCATGCAGTGTATCCACCTGCAGCGGGTCTCATTGATGTCTTTTCTTCTCAATGCCCTTGAGATTGAGTTTAGAGATGTATTGTTGAAGGCTCCTTTGATGTCAAAGAATGCACTCAGCAAAACTTCGTTTTCCAGGGCAGTTTCCACCTTCTCTACGAGTTGGTGTAATGCTGTTTCTGTAGATTTGCCGGTTATGTAGGGATATAGGTCCTTGTGTAGAAGTACGTTTGCCAACACTGTATCCCTAATATGCCTATCCAACAGTTTTCCTTTGCGTCTTAAGCATGAATGGCATAAGACTTATTAGCCTCAGTGCTTTTGCTCCATCCTGTCCAGTGCTTCCAGGTTTGGAAATTAAGTCTACTGTAATAGCTCTCTATGCTTTTGGTATGTATTCCAGTGCAAGACTGATACCTAGTACCGTGCATATTTTGTGTGCTAGTAGGTCAATTCCTTCCTGCAGCATAAAAGGATAAATGCCATTCGGTCCCGGCGATTTATACTGTTGGAACGAGTTGATTGTCCATTTCGTTTTCCACGTCTCTCACCTTTTTGAGATCTGCCATTTGTCCCTGGAGGCCCTTGAGGGGATTCCAGTTCAGAGTGTCTCCAGGTCTCAGGTGATATTCTGACACGTGCCAGTTCTTAGCAAAGGTGTTTATATACCTGGTTCCCATTGCTTTGTCAAATACCTCTTCCCTATTAGAAGTTATGAAAGTAGATTCATTGCCTACATTTAGTATCTTTAGATTATTGGTAAAAATAGACAAATTAGTTTCCTAGAACAAATATCTCCAAGCAGCAGTATTTTTATATCATTTCTGTTGATTATACATGTCCTCAGTGAGGTAGTGAGTGAGTGAGTAAATCGGACTACCTATCCCCCCGAGTCCCATAATTTTTCACTTGTTGATGTAAGGGCCACATCAAATTCCCCTTCAATTGCAGCGAGGACTGCCGAAGCTTCCCTACTGTGGTGCAGGTTCACCTAAAGGACCTTGACCGTCGCCATTATCCCCATCAACAAGACCCTTCAGGACCCGGAACGTTACTCTGTTCAGCTTATAATAGGCATTAAACTGGTTCCGTTCCAAGGCCCTGGAGGATAGCTCTTCAATGGAGTACACCAGCAACTGCCCTAGAAGTAGCCGGCTTTCCACTTTTAGGTCCGGCTTTTTCTTCCCTAATCGTGTCTCTTCCTGATCACTTTCTGGTCCCGGAAAGAAAGCTAGGGCCCTGGGTCTTTTTAAAGAAAATCACGTTTCTGAGATCTAAGAATTGGTAATTACTCATAGTGAAAGCATCCGTTTGACGAAATATTAGGATTGAATTTTCACATTGAACTGTATACCTAGTAAAACGGTAGAAAAAGCCCCTCTCGTGGATAAAATTCAAGTACTCAGTTTCTCTGCGGTTCTTCATGTTTTTTGGGATACTGAGTACGAATTTTCTAGACCGTTCCAAGATATTCGCAAAAAACAAGAACGAAAATATCTTTTTTTTTTCAGATTTCCGCCCGAAAATCCAAAACTTTGTAATTGATGAAAAAGTTTGGGCGGAAACCAATCCAAGGGGGGGGGGGCACTATCACCCCAGGCTTTAGTAAAACGTAATATTCCAAAAACTATTATAACTTACTGTTGGCATTTCGTTAATATTCATTTCATTTCATTTCAAAAATCTTTATTGTCATTTTGATTACAATCCACTTATCCTACTATATACAACTGAAATTTAATATATACAATATATGATTCTTCCAATCTCTTCCAGTATTGGGTGTACCCGTCTTGCTTTTCGCTTGTGTAGGGACGAAGGGGAAAGGGCCTGCGGTGTTTGCAGTTTGTATGGTACATGGCAGGATAAAGTAGTTCTGATAATTTTGCTAGATATTCGTCTCCTGCAATGCTTATACGAATTAGAGTTTTGGTTAACGGAAAATCAATAAAAAAACCGCTTTTAGGAAATTAGTTCGATTCGGAATTTTTCCCATGAAAATAATTGAGAAAATTATATAAAAAAAGCAAAAGGCCTTCCGCGCCGACGGCCGGGCTCGAACCAAGTTCAGCCCGGCCGACAAATAGGTCAGAATCCGTCACAAGACGGAAGCGACACTACTCTTCCGAAGCTATTTGCCTAAGCCCACTTTGTTCAGCATACTCGCGCTAGACAAGATATCTTGTTCGCGTTGGGTGATTCCTCCGATGTAATAGTTATTTATTGTTGTTGGAGTTGTTTATTAATGATATTTTGAACTTATTCATTGATAAGTTGTGTGTTGTGGCTTGAAACCAGTAAGGTGCCGGCGCCAGGTGGAATTTCCTGGCGCTAACATTCCTATCTGAGCTCCTGATACATTCTAAACCCCGTTCACTTGTCGGAGGTTGAACTTTGTGTTATGAATTATTGCTTTTATTTCATGTTCGAAATAAATTTCGCATTTTTGATATATCAAACCATGCCTTCTCGGCTGGTTATGATGTTCTCTCAAATTTGTTATTGCTCTTCTTAATGGGCTATGCGTGATATGGTATTTGTTAAATTTATATGCAATTTTTTGGATGTGTTGTTCAATTGTTCCTATGCCAGCAAGCTCTCGGAGAGCCTCCAACCGGATGTATCGATTGCTATTTGTAATTTTTCGTAGAACTTTGTTCTGCAGCCTCTCCAATCTCGTATATTGAGATATGGGGATGCTGCAGAATACCGGACAGGCGTATGTCATCGCCGGCCTGATTATTTGCTTGTACATCAAGATTTAATTTGCATTCGAGAGCTTCGAATCTCTCGCTGTAAGGGGGTAAACTCTTTTAATGGCTGCTGAGCCCCTTCTCAGGGCTAGCGATATATGATTATGTAATGACATGGGCCTGTCCAGTTCGAGTCCCAGGTATCCAGCAGAGGGCCTCTCTTCCACCTGATTGTTCTTTACCCATAACTTCTCGGAGATGTTCACATTTGTGTATTTCCTCGAGAGGTTAATAACCTCTGTTTTTAGAGGGTTTATCTCAATCTTGTTTTCCTCCAAATAAGGTACGACCATCCGATCCAGATGTATCTGGAGCTGATAGGCAGCCTCTTCACTTGCAAAAGAATGGGCATATAATGCAGTGTCATCCGCATAATCGGGAAATCGTACGTATACAGAGAATACAGGATTGGTGAAAGCGAGGACCCCTGGGGGACACCTGCACCAATTGGATACTCTCCTGAGCTCGTATTGTTGACTTTGACTTTGAAAGTTCTGTTCGTAAGATACGAGTTCAGAATTTTGATTAACCAAAAGAGCATGCCAGCCTCTGACATTTTGGCAACTAACCTTTGTGTCCATACTGTGTCGAATGCCTTTTGCACATCCAACAGGACCATAACCGTGTTATGCTTCCTGTGGTAGGCCTCCTTCACCCCATGGACGACCCGGGCCAGTTGAGAAGTGGTCGAATGACCCTTCCTGAACTCGAATTGTTCCGCTGGGATGAGTCTTAGCCTATCCACTAAATCATTAACACGTTTTAGTAGGATCCTATCTACCACCTTGGCAACTACGCTCAGGAGGGAGATGGGCCTATAACTACTAATTAATGCTATATTTTTGCCAGACTTTAAAATTGGGACAATTTCAGCTTTTTTCCGGCAGTCTGGATAGTGCTGCCATCTAATTACTGCGTTTGTACCAGTGATTTCCTAGGAAGGTTCTTGAGGCGAATGGCTCCCAATACATCAAGGCCTGGCGCTTTATGTTTAGGTAATGTGATCTCTTCGAAATTTCTCAGATTTTTTGCGAGATCAGTTGGATTTAGCCTTACTGCTGGGCTTTCTTGTATATCTGTTGCAATTTCTGTGTGCCTACGTTGGCTTTCGGTTACATCAGGAGTTGTTCTGTGAACACTCAGCCTTTTCCTTCGGGTCTGACACCGCCCGATCAGGGCCGATCTCTATGGACGGTATGGGCTCGTATTTTTTCTGAATACGCTTGGCCATATTCCAAAGAGACATGTCCTGCGCGTTGAGGTTGGTCAGTTTGTAATCCACTCATCGTTAAAATGTTTGTTCAATAGGTCAGATATTTCTCTGCCTAGGCTTAAAAAGTTATCTTTATGGCATGCTTTTCTGGATTTTTGCCATTTTTTCCTCTCTTGATTTTTGAGTATTATGAGGTTTTGGATTTGTGGTGGAATTACATCCCGATCCCCCCTCACAGTAATCTTCTTGGTTGTTCTGTCCCTGGAATTTTGGATAATTTTGATGAAATTTTTTGTTTCATTTTCTATTTCATCTTGTTCTATGTTGGATTTAATTGTAGTATTTTCATTCATGATTTCCCTAAATGTTTTCCAATTGGTTGTACTGTAGTCGAATCTGATTCTTTCAGTATTATGTTTTGCTTTACTTTTAATCGTAAAAATTACAGGGGAATGATCTGATGTTAGCTCGTCTAAGGCTTCGAGCTCTGAGATATCAGTGATATTTTTATGTACTACCAAGTCGATTACCGTCGGTGCCGATCCATTAAAAGGGTAATGGGGTAATGGGTGGGGGTATTACTCCATTCCACCACGATATTGTTGTTTACGGAATAGTTCAGCAGCGTTGTGCCGTTCGTACTTATTTGAGTTGGGCTACCATTCCACTCCCGATGCCTAGCGTTGAAATCACCAGCGAGAAATACTTTATTGCCAGCACTAAACAGGCTGTCTAAGTCCCGTGCCGTGAAATGGTTACTGGGTGGGTTGTATATGCTGAAGAAGCATGTCCCATCTGATAATTTAATCCCTACGTGTTCGATTTGTGAGTTTTGTTTTTGTATACGTGTGAATGCAATATTATTACGGATAATTATGGCTACCCCACCAGCTGTTCTAGCCTCTCCTGGCCTATCTTCCCTGATGGTAGTGAATCCTCTAAAATTTAGGTTATGTTCCTGTCAAAGCCTGGTTTCAGACAAAAACATTATGTCAACAGAATGCACGTGAATGAGAAGTGAATACTTCCCCCCAACTCTATTCGCGTTGAGCATGCACGCCCTTATTGAATCAAAATCCTGAACACGTCTTGGCATTGAGAATAAATTGAGCTGCTACAATATTTCTATCTCTGTGAGGAGTTATTTCGAGAATTTGAATTAAGTGGTTCAGTATTTTTTCTACTTCCGCGATATCGATTAATTCATTTATTTCATTACCTAGATATATTAGTGTATTAAAATCCGGTTTAACGTTACCTGACATATAAGGAGGGGGTGTGAGGGATTTTCGAAGGGGAGTTTAGGAGATCCCTGTGTGGCTTGGATTTCATGGCTTTGGGTTAATATCCCTAATAATTCAAAACAAAACGGTCGCTGAACATTTTGGTTGGCTAGGAGCCCAGCCGCACCTGCGCACAATTATATGTGACATCATACCTTACTGCTCGGCGTATAAAATAAATATGCGGAACAAATTAACCAGACATACATTTGTTATAAACAACATAACGCAAACATTGTAAACAAATTATACTGTACCGTTTTTGTTTTTTTTTATGAATGGTAACTAACAGAATGCTCAATAATTCTCAAGACACCTACCATAAAGTTAAAATGATGATGTCTTCATAGGTAACGAAAGGGTCTAAATACATTCACACATTTTTTTAAATTTTTGTGGTACATTTGAAATAAACATTACTTTGATAATAGCTCCATTTCAAGTATCTATTTAAAGACTAAGTCAAATTGGAGGCTAATTCCGCAGAAATATGAGGTGTTGTTTGGCCCGCATTAGTGATCGAACACACGTGCCATGGAGTCCCCTCTTTTGATCAAAATGTACTCATTAAAATCATTTTTCGATGACCTTCGACTTCTTCATCGATCTTTCGCATTTAATTCCACAGAAAATCGAGCAATTTGGGCTGTTAGAGTGCTTAGTTTTCTTCACTAGGAAAAAAAATCTCAGATGGGGACCATAGATCAACCTGCTCAAAGTTTCAGAAAAGGGGAACCTTAAAAAATTTGCCGAAAACATTGATTATTCATCTTAAACGTTTTAGTTTTTCAAATTTAATGTATCTGTGAACAAACAACAGAAACAAGGTATGAAACGAATAATCGAGGACAGTTTGACTGTAAGTCTTGTAAGACTAAAGTCGCATAATTTCAAATTTTCAAAGGAATTAGCTTTTTTATATTTTAATATCGAAACCCATTGGGATTTAACAATTTTTTATTGTATAATTCGCATTTTTCATTATGTCAATGAAAACTCTGTCCTATTCACGAAAAATGTAATTTTAGTGGAAATTAAAATAATGCACTTGTCAGGTAAAATATGTCTTGGAGGCTATCAGTTAAATCTGAAGCTCCTGAAATCATTATAAATATTCTAATATCAGTATAGAAAAAAAGTTAACTTTAATTGAAGTCAAATAACAGTGTTGCAGTTTATATTCCTTATTACAATACAGAACATACTAATCCTGTCCGGAATTTCCAATATAAACTGAAAAGTTGAGATAATTCCGTCAAAAGAGATAGTTATTCTAGAAAAAAACTATATCTGAAATATTAAATTGAAAAAATACATTTTAGATCTTTTTCGAGTTGATGAAATATCTGAAATTACGTACCAATTCCTTGCTGAGGGACCATCTCAAGTCACTGATTTTAATTTCAGCTAGACTGATCAATGCTTTCCTACGAATATTTGCTTTGTCATCCCTAGCGGGAGAGTTGTTGGAAAAATATGCGATTGACAACTTCCAGGAAGAATTCAATGGGACAGCTTCAGTGCTTCAAGAACTCGTTGAATCTCATAATCATCCAGATCTACACCGAGAAAAAACTATTAAAACTTCAGTATTGGCAATCAAAAACAGCACCCGTATTGGTTTCTGGGTTTCACTTTAATTGTCATTAGGAAAAAAAAATACCCTGACAGTGTTTAACTGCCATTATCAAACTGAAATTCAATTATAAAGTAGTGTTACCTACTATCAAATCAGGTACTCACAGGAATGACACAATGTTTCTGACCTAAATTTATATTTTGATTGTTTTTATTGTCGGTTTTATTTGGTATAAGGAAATAGTTATTTATGTATCAAGGGCGTAAAATAGGCTTTTATGGACCGCAGCGTGTAAGTAATAGCCCTAGTGATAGCGATAGCGATAGGTCTATAAAAGCAAATTACGCCCGAAATACATACCAAATTTTTTGCACGACCGGTATATTTGATGTCATGTAGATAGATACCTTTTTATATCTAGAACATGATGAAAATACATCAAGGCTCCCTGAGGATGTATATTCATATCATATCGGAAACAGAATAAATCAAGAAGTGATGGAATGAATGTTACCATGGCAACTCAGTCAATTTTTCGAAATAGGATTATATAGGCTAGTAGCCATATTTGCTGTCAATTTTTGTGATCACAGATAATTTATTACTGATTTTGAAATGGATTCAAGCGACGAAGAAAGTGTGAATTGTACTCCACCAGAAATAAGTAAAGCAGCTGAGGATGCGAAATTGAGTTCATTGCCAAGTAAATCCAAGAAAATATACCTACGACAAGGTGTATGAAGATTTCGTGAGGTGGTGCAACGGGAAAAATGTAAAAAATAAGAAATACACAGACTGTATTTCTTGCCTATTTTCTGAAAAAATCTAAATATTGTAAGCCCTCTACCATGTGGTCATATTATTCCATGCTGAAAGCTACTTTAAATGTACATAATGATATAGATATCAGTAGATACGCTAGATTGATACCTTTTTTGAAACGAAAATTTGATGGTTATAAACCAAAGAAATCGAAGATTCTAAGCAGAGAAGAAATCGAGTTATTTTTGAGGGAAGCACCAGACGATTTGTATCTTATGATGAAAGTAAGTTCTAATTTCATCTTTTCTCAATGTTGAGTATGTTAATCTGAGAATTGATTGTAGGTAGCACTGATTTTTGGTATTTGTGGAGCATGTCGCCGCGAAGAATTGGCAAATATCACAGTGGACGCACTTCAATATTTCGAGACATTCTTACTCATAACTATACGAGAAACCAAAACGAAGATAGATCGATAAAGAACATAAATCACCAAGTAATTTGGATATTTACAGAAAATATTCTTCCTTGCGAGATCAGAATGATTAAAAGCGGTTTTTTTATATTATAAAAATGGCAAGTGTACGAGACAGTTATCGGAAAAATACATTCGGTCACATACCATTCAGAATAGCCACTTACCTAGGTATTTCTTATGCGAAAGAACATACTGGTCACTGCTTCAGACGTTCCTCAGCAACTATGTTAGCAGATGCAGGCGAGGATATAATCAACATTAAAAGTCATGCTGGGTGGAAGTCGACGACTGTTGCGGAAGGTTATATTGAAAATTCCGTTGCACATAAGCTGAGGATTGTTAAGAAAATTGTAGAAAATGATGAGCCTTCTACTAGCCATTGCAGACAATCTGAAAATATTGCTCACTACTCTGAAACACCAGATAATAACATGCATTCTCTTCAGACTTCTAGTAATGAGGAATCAGTTGAAATCAGTAACTTCTGCAACAACAGAAAACAACAAATCCAAATATTTCCATAAATAACTGTTCTAATTGTATTGTCAATATCAAGTTATAATTAATTTTTTAAATTAATTTATGTTCATTGTTTTCGTTATATTATTGTTAATAATGTTCTAGGTTTGATTATATGATCCATCGGAATATAGATTTCTATCGATATGAGATTGAAATTCACTTCAGCGCCTGTTCAAGGATTTTATCGCCCTCCGGGCGATAAAGTAGTCCGCGGGTGCTAAAGTGCTACTTTACGCCCGCAAATCCGGGCGCTAAAGTGCTACTTTACGCCCGGTCGTGCATAAAAGGTATTTGTCATCATTGAAGTGTACATTTGGTACTATCAGTTGATTTTACGTATTGTTATTCAACACCGTCATTGTGGTAATGAAAATAGCTATTTGCTATTATTCAACCTACATTTATGACAAACACATGATGTCATTGTTACAATAAAAAAAATCACTATAATAAATCTACAAACTTGAATATTTTTCTAACAGAATGTGTTATTAAAATATATGAAATATAAAACAATATTCGTCAGTCACTTAACTGCATTTATATTTTTTACAAATATAAATGGAATATGATCATTTGTACAATGAGCCAGATAATACAATTAAAAGTTGTGCCAAACAATGATAAATAATATCAAGTTATTGGAAAAAATTAACATACACGTTGGGTACTAGCATGTTTTTCAAAAGTTACATAGTTTTTTCTAATCCTCTATTTGATATAAAACTCTGGCATAGTATCAGTTGAGGAGTGATGTTTACCAATAAGATATGCCATTATTTCACAATTTGTATCAGAAACTAAAATCCTCAAGCTGCCAGTAATTTCGGGAATTCCATCATACAGTTCACGATATTCACGAAACACCATGCAACACTAACAATATTGTTTGTATATAAGTATGAAAAGAAAATTAGAAACAAGTAATTTTCGAGTATAAGACGCCGGGTTCGATATTCTATCTTCGACGCAATCACATGTATCACTGTGTGAACGAAATTCAAAAAGCAACTTATACAAACTAGCGGAAAGCGATTCTATTGGCCGTTGGTAATACATTTGCCTGTGATCTTCCTAATGACATTGATATTTATGAAAAGATCAAAGTAGGCTAATTATAAAATGAAGACTGATAGCAACTAACACTATCTGTGTGTTTATGACTAGCAATGACACTCCAATAACATATATTTAATTATGACAAGGAGCAAGTTATTTGCACTTATTGCGGCCGTTGATTGAAATTTGAAAACTTTCATATTGGTAATTACTTTTTTGTCAAGAGTTCTTTTTTCATTTACAGTAAATACTGAACTTCAGTGCTCATACGTGAAAAATGTATTTTTATAATCACTTGTGCATTTGGACCGTTTCTCGGTGTATTACAATATATATATATATATATATATATATATATGTAGAAGCAAATTTATTTTCATGACATGAGAAATTGGAGTTATATATATATATATATATATATATATATATATATATATATATATATATATATATATAACTCCAATTTCTCATGTCATGAAAATAAATTTGCTTCTCAATAGAAATCTCATCCTATACCAGGTTACGTATTACTAATTGGTCAATTTAATTTCTTCTACCTTGATCTTCAGTGCATCAAGATATGCCTAAGAAAAACCTGGCATACAGTCAACATTTCCTCATCGTACTAGGGTATTAAAGAGACAGGTTAAATTCTACCTCACGTAAGCGTGAGCTCTAGCTGAATATAAATGAAGGGTGATCGCGAACTTTCTCAATTTTCCTTGGAGGTAGATTAGGATTTGATCCAACATTTTTTGCATCATCATTTGGAATAGAACGAAATTTTTTAATCAAGATGGCCAATTGCAATAGTTGGGAGCATATGTTTTGAGTTCAATTCCCTCGCTATAGACATCAGGGATATTACTGTTTTCTTGGAGTCTTCACAAGCCGATTTGCAATATGAAATTATTTCGTTCTAAGGTAATTTTAATTTTATGTCTCTCACATTTCTTTGTCACTTTCTCAGACCAGCAGGTTTTGCAATTCTGAGCTGAGGATTTGTTCATTTCCTCCAATTCATTATTTTGTTCAAGTTCAAAACGGCTATAGCATTGATATGCAAAAAATGTTCTCCATTTACTATTGTTCAACCTACAGCAGGTTGATTCGATAATTCACAGAGAATGGACTGTATGTTAAACTTGGGCCTAGCCCCACCATGTGACTAGGCCGTCGGGAGGGGAGTATCTGCGACGATCCCAGACACCTCTGGGCAAAGTCCAGGTACCTCTCTCGGTAACATGGTAGAGTGCTTAGTAGCTCCGGCGAACCCTCACTCGAACGGTAACTCGTCAAACGTTACACGAGTAATATCAGGTCGAAAGTCTGATATGGCGGTTACCCATCAAACGCTGACAGAAGGAGTCTTGTTAACATGGGTACCCAGGGGGAGGAGGATAGCCCCACCGGTTTCACCGCCGGTGCCTCTCCACATGGTGTTGGACTCTGGGGGGCGTGGTGCTAGATAGTGGACCAATGGAAAACAATACCGTAATTCGGTAGAGACGGGGGAGTCCTTCACCTATGGGTTGAGGTGATTGTATTCCCTGCTGACTCGGCGGGGAGCGGCGCATTAACCCGCTCAGGTACTGACATCCCATAGCCAGTAGCTTGTCCTATCAAGCGGCCCCACCGTGGCTGAGCTATAACGGTAGCTAGGATTACCTAGCGCGCTGATTGAACGTATCCCAATTTCAGAATCCCCCTCATGTTGTGTATTAGTTAGCCCAGCTTGAAACCGAAAGGTAGGCACTGGGCTGCTAATGGGGGGAGGAAGAGCCCTCGTCGATCGTGGGGAGGGTGGAGCTTGCGATCTTTCAACTTCTGCTTGCAGATTATTGTTGTATGTTGAACTAAAATTTAATAGTAGTTAATCCCACATCGGCTACGTTATATCTGGAAAAATCGAAAGGGCCCTTTTCTCTTACGTCAATATGGAAAATAAAACACTTCCTGACGTTCAAACCAACGTCCACTCATTAAGACAACTCTAGTTGTTGTAACCCTTTCTCATATATGAAGCAAGCACATCGTATTCGCGACTTATAGGTAGGCAACACAACGTACTTCATTCGTGCATTTATATCCAATACTAAACAACCATAAAAATATATGAGGCTAGAAAAGAACCGAGCAGATGAATAGATTTTTGGTGCATGAAATATTTTCATTCGATCTGCTAATTGCGTGCAACCATTTTTTGGGCATATACTGCATGAGGGGCAACTAAAAAATTGCTTAAAACATCGAATAGAGAACGTCAACCTTCAAATGGAAAAATATTGAGAAAAAAGAAACACAAAATGGTGGATACATGAGATTGATGGCAACATATTCTGCTACCTCGATATTAATTGATTTATTGGATCGTTTGGAACCATGGAGGGAGCATAACGCCTTTTCGTTACGTGACGAAAATATACAAATACAAACAAACTAAATCTCCATATAGAATTACATTCCGAGTTGAAGAAAACCTGTCCAATCGGGTAACCGAATGGAATGTGTTTAAAATGTTAGTACTCACAGCAAACATAAAATATAAATAAATATTTAAAAAAATATGGTCGTGTTGAGGATTGAACCCGGACCTTTGGCTTGGTAGTCCCTCGATTTACGGCAGCTCCGTTTGGTCTTTGAAATTATTCGTGTATTTGTATCATATGAGCGTTGTGGAATTGTGTATAATATTTATTATTTATATACATTACAGAGAGACAATAGTGGAATCATATGCTCAGCGCCAAAAAGAGTAAGGAACTTCGTTTTTTATTTCAATTTCACCAATTATTATATTACTTTGGAAGAAGTAATCAAAACGCAGCCGTGCATCTCGCTGCCATCATTTTACGCTTTACCAAATTCAATTGCTAGTTTGTTTGGCGCCGACTCAAAATCAGTTACTCACATTAGTTTAGGAGCTCAATTATCATTTAAACTAAGAAGGTTTATTTTATTTTTTGCTTTTCAGTTGAATTTTTCGTCGGTTCAATTTTTTGTTGCTGAAATCTACTAATCACTACCTACTTAATTTTTGATTACTTCCAAATTACTCACTTACCAAGCTTACTTCAACTATTAACTATCAAATAATATGATTTTATATTTTAACTATTTATTGTTCTATAATATAAATTAATTTTGAAAGCTCTGGTTAGTTGATTTAATCCTTTCATAGAATGTAATCCTTTTGACGGATGTAGGAGGGTCTGTCAATGTCAACTACATATGTGTGCCAAAGTTCACAAGTGAGAAATCAATCATCCCCCATTTTTCTACCCATAGGGGTCGATAATTTCATTCCGAATTGGAATATGATCAAATCCATCCAAATCGGAAAACCCACTACAAAGTTATGCCTGATAGAATCGGTTAACGGAACAAAATTTCAGAGGGTGAACGATCAATATCCTTCATTTTGCTACCCTTAGGGATGGATTTTGTTGTTCAAATTGGAATGGGACCTACTTCGAAGTACACCCCATCCAATAAAAAAAGAATCATCGGAATCGAACGGCTCTGTGAAAAGTTGTGCGTGATCGTACATAAAAAATAAATAAAAAAATATACGCGTCGAGTAGAAAACATCCTTTTTGGTTTCGTCGGTTAAAAATAGCGTATCTTTCTACCCCCTTCTAGTAATGACAATGCGCAATCGATTTTTAGAGTATACTTCTTCAGGTTTGTGGGACGAATGCGCCTTCAGGAAACGTAATTCCTTTCTGTTTTTGTTGCAGGGCTTATTCTTCAGTTAATAACCACTCACCTAGAAAACGCCAACGAGAATGCCGCTAAAACTCCGAAATTCCTCATGCTTTCATGCCACGATGGAACACTTGTGCACTTGCGCCAACTTATAGAAATTTTTGACAATACTCTTCCGGGCTATGCTGCTACGCTGATTTTCGAACTGAGAGGTAGAGGAGATAGCAGGTTCGTTAATATTTTCTACAAGAAGAAAACGGACAGCGATGAACTTTCAAAACTCACTATGAGCAAATGTGAATTTGATTGTGAGTGGAAAAAATTCAAAAGTATCGTTGAGCCTTTGGGGATTGATATGGAGACATATAAAAAGGAATGTTCAGAGGTAATTTGAAAAAATAAAAAATTATATCATGTATCATATGATTTTTTTCAGTCGTCCGGCACCAATAACGTCAAGAATTTCAGATATACTTTTTTCTATGGAATTCTTGTCATCATCTTTATTTAATTCCTTTCGAAAAATTTTTTGGTGACTTGTCAGTTCCTGGTACTCTGCTGAATTCCTCGACATTTAATTTCCACTAGAAACTATATGTGGTATTATTTTTGTACATTATCGAATCACATGTCGACGATTTGTTGCCTGAAGAGTAACGATCATTTCTGTGCAATAAGTCATGTATCATTCAGTATTGAAATAAATAATTTTTTTAACAATAGATCGAGAAATCCATGAACACAAAAATACATTTTGAATCATTAAAATTATAGTTGTAAATTATAAAAATTGACTAAATGATTATTTGTAGCTTGATTATGGGCTGACGAAAGATAGAATGGGCTTTCCTTGTTTTGGTCTGTCGTCAGTGGTTCCTAGTTGTATAGCCTTGTGTCTTCCACTAGGCACAGTAGTGTATTTATTATTTTTCGAATCAATACCCCTTTCTGGGTTGATTTGTCCAACATTCTTCTGCACATCGCATTCGAAAATGATAAGAGACTGATTTCTCCTGAATCTGCATTTCACGGTTTCTCTTTATATACCCATAGTATGCAGGTGTTCTCTGGTGGCAGTATCCAAATAGTATTGCTGGTGGCAGTATCCATTTAGTTTTTGAAGATCAGCCATTAGCGTTTGACTTAGGTGTCCCACCATAACTGTGCTGTGTCTTTGTCCTTCGATTTGGTTCTAATGTGTTTGGTGTTTTTTTTTCATTCACTTTCTTATTAGGTTCTCGCATCAGATTCAGATGCTTGTCTTACTAGTCAGTCTGCATTTTTCTTCAATACCTTTGGTCCAGGCGCGCACACAAGTTGACTCTATTATGTTTTGCACGATATTTGAGTCTTTGAAGGCATTCCTAGACTTGTTTTGTGTAGGAATCATAACTTTCCTTTATCTTCGTCCAAGAAGTGAAAATAAGGATATACTCCTTGCCTGCGCTTCACTGCAGATTTTATGGGGTATGGGCAGTATTTTTGGTTTTGTCCAGCTCTCAAGTTATCATCCTTATCATATTCTAAACAACATTATTTCAACAATGAGGATACAATATGAGTGAAAATATAATTCTGCGTTAGTTTTCTGATGACTTCCATATCAATCATACTGTTGAAAAATTGATTAATGTACTTGATTCCATCAAGAAGTATCACATACAAATGTATGAAACTAGCGATTAACGAATCAAAATATGTTCCACCTAGAGAGATCTGATGGATCTCCGTAGATAATTAGTTCGGAACAATACGTGATCTTCACAAATGGGAATGATGGAAAATATGGAAAGTTTCGAGATGGCTTGTATTTTCAATAAATATGTTCACATGATCAATCAACAAAATCGAAATTAATTCTATTCAACCATTCTCACATTTTTCCAGTGCCCGTCACTTGGAAATTGGACTACACTGACGATTTTTTATATGCATCTCAGAGGCAACAGTACAATATCTCAAATGAATTAAGTTGAATCGAAATAAAAAATTATAACAATGCCAACTACGACGTCCTCTAAGTGAGATTAATGAAATCAAAGAAGGGCAATGAAGTATCTTGAACACGAGCCGAGGAAATTTTATCGCATGCAATTCAGCCCCAGCAATTGATAGTATAAGCAATTCATAGCCTACGAATCATCGCTAGCATATTTATCGCCAAGCAATACATATTAATAATTTATTTAGTCATTGTTGTTTTTGAAATGAATTTCTAATTGTTTACTCATTATTATTCCAGAAGGGTGCAATTCACGGAAAAACTAAGTTAATGATTGATTGTTTCATTTAATATTTATATTATATATTTCATCAAAAGCCAATTTGAAAAAAATAGGACAGAATCCATTACTACACACTAACATACTACACCACCTCCAACAGCAGGTTACATTCAGAATAAACTAGTTACATTATGCATGTCACAGTACAGTACATGCAGTATTCGGTACTATTGATGAGAAATATCATGCGCTATACCTCTTAAATAATAAACAATATCACACCGCGCTAACAAGTGCAAATTCATTTTTGTACTGAAAATTAGCAAACGATTATCTTCGGGTCCAGAATCAAATTGTAGATACAATTCCATTGCATGTTTTTTTATATCCTTCACTAAAAACTATGTGTTTTTGATGCGTTGGGAGAGCTGGTCCATCAAAATTTCGATTTCTTATGAATAGAATAGAATAGAATGAGAGTATGAGGGCGGAAGAACCATTAGCATGTAGGCCTCTCTATTGGGCCCGTTATGCACCAACCGCTACTGGGAATCGGTTCAGCTTTGAAGGTACCCTATTTCGCGAGCGGAGGAGGCTAGCTTTCTAACCGATACCTTTCTCACACTCTCCGGGCAGGGAGAGCACCTCCAGCTTCGCTCCCGGGTCTTTGGATAGGACATTGTTGAGTTTTGCTGCCTCTGGTAACGTGTTTATACCTTGGCAGTGGGTTATCCAAGTGTCCCTCTGTGCTGTTCGAATACTCTTCTTGTATTATCTTTGTGCTGACTTATTGTCTTCCCAGTGTGAGGGCTGTTTTGGCCATTTGGCTTTGTTGAGAAGTTTGCGGACTTTCTTGCGGTGTGAGTTCCACCATGTAGTTTTGCCTGCTTTGTCTACCGTTTTCAAGGGACAGCTGGCTTCGTATGATAATAGGATGGCGGAATTGAGACAATTTGCAAATTCAATTCCGCCTCCGATCCGCCTCCGATCCGTAACGTGTAGGCATGATTCCGAGCCTTTCCTTCAGTTCCTCCTCATAGAGATTCTATCGGGTGGCTCTGGGATTCCTATACCTGCTGTCTTCTGCATAGCTGTTGCCTGCTAGTGAGAAAAGAATGTGTCGGTGATCCGCTAACGTTTCTTCCACCGACACATGCCAGTCGCTGACGCTCCCGGTTAGTTCCGAAGAACATAACGTGAGATCGACGATTGTTTGAGCCAGGGGCGTGAAGTAAGTGGGCACTGATGAGCACATTGAGGATTTCCAGGTTACTGGAACTCAGGAATTCGAGGAGTCCCTGCCTCTTGGGTTCGCGTCGCGGTTTCCTCACAATGTGTGGTGGGAGTTTGCGTCGCAACTCCACCCAAACAAGATATATCAGTCCGATACAATTATCAAAACTGCTTCAGGAAGTCAAAACGTCAGATATCAAGCCTCAATACCGACATTCTCCGAATTCAATACAAACTATGAGATCAATTTCATTCTGTTCGATTTTCATGATTATTTCGACGGAGTATTAGGATTACCAGATTTGATAAATGTGAATTTGAATACCTATCAGATCAATAAAAAATTGATAAGTGATCATATCGATATCCCGTTCAAATTCACACAACCCACAGAATCTTGCTTCTCATCTCAGTTAACCCACAAGAAAAAATAATTGGGGGAACTTTTGACAATCGAAGGTTTAATCAATAAGATTTTCATTCCAGAAACAGTTACCATTTCAAAAAATGGATACGCCCCAATAGAAATGCAAAACCCCACCAATGATACGATTTTCGTAACATTGCGTGAGCCAATTCCTGTCAGACCATTCGGATCATCGATTTACGGAATATACACTCTCGATTCTTTCATCCGATTCGACAAACAAACTAGCTTAAACAAATCAAATTTCCATACAAAAAACCCCTCACATTCAGACCTGAGTCGCACAGAAGAAAAATCTGCAATATTGAAAATCTGCAGCGAATTTTCTGAAATATTCTTCAAGCCGGGTGACGATCTAACATTTATCTCAAAAACAAAACACGAAATAAAAACGTCTGATGATATACCAGTACACACTAAATCCTATAGATACCCTTATGTACACGAACAGGAAGTACAACGTCATATAAATGAAATGCTTGAAAAAAATATGATAAGACCCAGCTGTATTTATGTATTATCGGAAAATCAATGAAAAAACGATTGGCGACCGATACCCACTTCCAAATATCAATGATATCTTGGACAAGCTCGGCAGGGCACAGTATTTCACCACCCTCGATTCGGCCAGCGGTTTCCATCGAACCAAGATGGCAGAAAATTTGATTGAAAAAACCTCTATCAATGTGGAGCAAGGGCACTATGAATACTTGAGAATGCGTACGGGTTTACATGGTGACATCATTATTTTTAGCACTGGACTACAAGAACATATCCAAAACCTCAAACTACTATTCTCAAAATTACGCATGAGAATGCGTACGATGGAAGAAGTCCTAAAAGACCTGCGGAATCAGATTTGCGTGGTTTACATGGATGACATCATTATTTTTAGCACTGGACTACAAGAACATATCCAAAACCTCAAACTACTATTCTCAAAATTACGCAAAGCCCGCCTGAAAATTTAATTGGATAAATCCGAATTCCTCCAAAGAAAAGTAGAATTTTTAGGCCACGTGATAACAACCTGAAAGTATAAAACCCAATCCTAGGAAAATTAGCGCTATCCAAAAGTTCCCCATTCCCAAGTCTCAAAAAGACATTTAATCATTTTTGGGCTTGTTGGGATACTATCAGAAATTCTTAAAGAATTTTGCCAAAATACGAAACCAATGACAAAGTGCCTGAAGAAGAACGAGAAAGTAGAACCACTGAGTTCATTGATTGTTTCAACGTTTGTTAATCCATTGTCACTTCAGAACCTGTCCTCGCATATCCAGATTTTGAAAAACCATTTGAATTAACTACAGATGCCTTAAACTATGCCATAGGAGCCATATTGTCTCAAAATGATCACCCAATATGTTACGCCTTCAGAAAACCGAATCCTGCAGAAGTAAACTATTGGACTATCGAGCTTCTTGCTAGGGTCTGGAGTTGCAAATATTTCAGACCATACTTATTTGGACAAAAGTTCACGATATTTGCAGACCATAAACCCCTTCAGTGGCTTTTTTCACTGGAAACCAAATTCTAGATTGGTGCGATGGCGGCTGAAACTTGAGCAATTTGACTTCATCATAGAATATAAAAAAGGATAATTCAATCAAGCAGCCCTCTCAAGGAACCCTCTTGATGACCTAAACGCACTCGAAACTTCATCAGCTCAAAATAACCCCGGTGACGTCAATGAAATGTTTGACCATTTTTTGGAAAACTCCGAGAATATTTGAAATCTCGAGAACAAAACGTTCTTCGGGAAATTCTAGAACCCGAAACCATTTAACCCAAAATCGAAATAATATCAGATATTGTTATTAGACCACCGCGAGCAAAGCAAATCATTCCGAGCTAGAAACAGTCCACACTTCGCTTGGAGACCCTGTATGTATCATTCCCATTTCGGAACGTGCAGTCAATAATTACAAAAATCAAGTCATTGCTGTTACTGGCGACATAAATGTGACTAAACATAGAATGGAAATAATTTCCGAAGATTTTCGATCATACGTCACAATACCCAACAAAACATAAGCGAAAACATCGTCAAACAAACAGTTGCTTTTCAAAAATCCCAAGTTGGAAATTTTCAGTATTACTGTTCAGAAATTATTCAAAAACTCATCCTTCAAAATAGTTCATTGTCCAACATTCCTAACAGACGTTGAGACTCTGGACGAACAAAGGAAAAAGTTGAGTTCTACCACGTGAAAAAAACATGTCACAGAGGTATTAATGAAACGGAAACATCCCTCAGTTCAAGGTTTTATTGGCCAGACGATATACAAAACTATATCAACAATTGTGAAACTCGTAAAAAAACAAATATGACCGGAATTCCTCGATAATAAATTCCAATCTCACCCCCACTACTTCGAAACCATTTTAACAAATTCACATAGTCATATTCAAAATTTCAATTTCAACTCATTCTCTAGGTATGGTCAGGCCTCTGAAAGTCTTAACTAAAGTATTAGTAGTAGAAAATCTAATGAATTCCGTCACTCATCATGGATTACCCCTGAATATAACTGCCGACTCAGGCACAGAAATAAAAAATCGGGAATTTCTTAACAATTAACAATTCAAAGTCCCCAGTCGAAAGGTTTCACTCGACGTTGATCGAACATCATAGATGTTTGAAAGATGAAGGTGATTACTACATACCTGATCAGTTGATGAAATGTGCTATTCTTGGTTAAAACAACTCAATTCATAGTGTCACTAAATACACACCTATCAATAACACGAACCCGTTCGATCTGAACGACCATATTATCGTCTCTGACTACGTCCAAAACCACGAAGAAAGCTCTCGAAAACTTTACCAGTCAATAAAACAGACAAACGAACAAACGAAAGAAAAATCATAACTGAAAGAAACGAAAATAGAACCGAACCACCGGATTTCTCTAAGCAAAAGGTGGAATACATAGCATACAAGTACAAGAAAATAAAGATAGTCAAAGCCCATAAACTGAAAACTGATAAAGGAATTTACCACAAAAGTATAGCTAGGAAACCCAAGACTAACGAAAAACTTCTGTTACAGGAAAGTCATGAGAATGAGGTCACTGACCCTGTACTTTCTACTTCACGTACTCCAAGTACATTGTAACTCGACATTCGAATCACCACCATAAACAACCCTATGCTTCCCATAAGATTATCTTTAACACTATCTTGATCTGAATCCAATTGAATAATTTAAACAAATATTTTAGTATAATCAAAATAATTTCAATAAGGTTAACAAAACCAATCCTATATCTTATCACGGTCTATCAGCAAACTTGTTAATAAGAGACTAGTCATGTTATGGATCACTGGAAAAAGATTTCTGCCTAACCAGGATATCATCAGACGACTAGGAATGCAGATCCGCGGCCTCTTTGGCTCTTCTTGGAGAAACTGGAATAGGATGGAAGAAAATCATGACATTTGGCTGGTAATAGGGTTGGATGATGAATCCATCACACTGTTATGCAGGGTTAATTTCCAACCTTACTTCAGCGCCTCACAGGCAACCGTAACCATCCACGAAAGTCCGATGGCACAACAAAGGATATCCAGGGATCTGTGAAACCCAACCCGGAGGTAACAGGCCAAGCACCCTAGGTCCCCACACCATAGGAACCTCGGAAGGTGCCTCTGACGCGGAGGCGAAGGTAAGTGCCTTGGGGGACGAAGCCAGAGCTAGGTACCCCTGTCTCACAAAAAAGTGGAGGAGCCTCAGAAGGGACCTCCGACATTACCACCATCGAGGGAACACCGTCACCGATGAGCAAAGAGAGGCGAGGAGAAGACCAATACCTCGGAGAAATGATTGAGGAACCTGAAACAATTCAAGAACCGAGGAGGTGGAGAGACGACACGAGCAGAGGAGCCACAAAACTACAAGGTAAGTCTTCATAATCAATTATGACTACTCAATTCTTACAAATGAACCTTCAACATGGGAAGGCACCCACAGCCCTGCGAAACCGAAGGATTATTGAGTGGAAAGTTAACATCCCACTGATACAGGAGCCTTGGATATATCAGGCAAAGACTAGGGATATGGGAATGGGCAGGGGAATAGCTCACTAATGTAACCTCCTTCGATTCCCACCGTGTATGTGTGTACACAAAAAGCATAGAGACATATCATGTCCCACGAGTGTGTACAGTATGGCAGTGATGATGTCCGAGCACACAAATGACCGCATTCAGAAGTTGGTAGTCTGATCTGCGTAATTTCCGTATGAGAGCAACTCTGCCTGAAGAGGTCGAAAGGCTAGTGCGATACTGCGAGGAATCCGGGCTGAACTTACTTATGGGATGTGACTCGAATTCCCATCACACTGTAGGGCAATACAGATACTAATCCTAGGGTTAATGCCCTATTCGAATTCCTCGGCAGCAATTTCAATAAAAGAAACAGCTGGTGGGCCTACTGCGAGGACATTAACAGAATGCCCTCAGCGGCAAGGCTCTGCAAAGTTCTCTCTTAAGATCCAGAGAAGGGACGCTGCCCCTGCCTGATGGACGGGAAACTACATCAGCGGAAGAGACTCTACAACACCTTATCTCCATACACTCCCCCTTATCAGAACCAATCACTCAGCCACCCGTGAGAAAGAGCGCAATGAGGAAAACTCACATGGACTATAAAACGGCCTCAAGAGTGGTAACGTACGAGAAGGTGAGATGGGCGGTAAATACCTTCTCGCCATTCAAATCACCAGGGGAGGGATGGTATATTTTCGCCCCTCCTCAAAGAGGGACTGGATAGTATCATTCACTTATTAGAATACTTCGATTTCGTCTGGCCAGAGGCATGGAGGCCAGTGGGAATCGTCTTTATTCCAAAACCAGGGGAAACCGACTACTCCCAGGCCAAAGCGTACCGACCAATCAGCCTGATGTCATTTCTTATGAAAACACTCGGAAAGCTGGTGGATCGGCTCATCAGAGAACAATCGCTGCAGAGTAATCCACTGCATAAGCAACAATATACCTACCAAGCTGGAAAGTCCTCTGACACAGCTCTCCACCACCTCATACACAGGATAGAGACGTATTGACTGGTGAACAATCCGCAATGGAGGTCTTGGGGTTGATCCAACCCTGATCATTTGGATCGAAGTCATGCTATTAGAGCGATGGATACTGCTGATGGGAGCAAACCATTTGAAACATATTTTGTTCAGTCTATTTTGTAACTCTCGCTACAGACAGTCGTTCATATTTTGACATAAATAAATACTTTTAGAAAAGACGTCTTCTCGTTAAAAGTACTTAATTCTGATTCTACCACGCATAACTTCGTGCTGCGTTATTCGATTTGAATGCTTTTTCCTATTGAATAGATTATTCTTCATATCGGATTGCCTAGTATTATATTTAATTTCCATATTCTCCTAGAATTAAAATTAACAGAATATATTTATCTTTGAGTAGGCTAAGTCGAAACACTCTGTGTATATAGGTACCATTTGGTATCAGCATATTTTTATATTACTATCGGTCTATTAAGAAGTTAGGTAAAATATTCGCAGTGGCGACTATGGATAAGTTTTAATACACACGGAGTTTTTGTACCGATAGAAAAAGGGGACGGTTCTGGTTCGATGAGATCACGACGCTGGAATAGATTGGTGGGCATTCAGAAACATTTTGTGATCGCCAAAACTTCGAAAGGAAATTCGTTTAAAACGGCTTTTTCGGTGTAGCACAAAGTAAGGTGATGTGTTTGGGGCTATTCGTTTGATTGGGCCATCATCTTTAGGCATATTTTGGATTTATTAATTGAAGACATTTCGAGGTAACGCTTTCAGGTAGCATGGGGTATTCGCACTGAAGGTGAGTGTTCTCAGGAGTTTAATGATTCCCACTGCTATGAGGGTGACATGAATTGACAGCAGGTCGGTGGTTTAGAAGCCAGGAAAAAAAAAGGAAAATAGAAACACTGAAGGGAAAGACACATCCATTGAAGGAGTTGGCACTGTAGCTTTAATTTGGGGATTTCACTTTGATTGTAAAGCTGTACTCTCGAGAGTTTCTTTTTTTATTATAGATATCTGTTCTATTCCATTCTAGTGTGTTTATGATCCTAATTTGTGGAAAAACTTTGCTGATACTAAAAAGTAAATTGTTTAGTAATTTCTTTTTTTTTCCTAGGGAGGTATGTTTAATTTGTGAAAGTACTTGGCGCCCTCTTCTAGTATTCAACAAAACAAATGAAACTTAGTTGAAATACATAATACACCCACCCCCGACTCCACTGGGTTATTCATTTGGAGCATAACCCCATTTTCAGGGCAAAAGAATTTCGAACGTAACAGTTGGCTCAGTTGAAAAAAAAACCACTCCTAATGGTGGAAAAATAGGGGATGATTGATTTTTGCCTTGTGAACCGAAATGGTTTGGATGATTTGTTTAGAGTTCTAAAAGGAATATTCAATAGCAAAACACACCTGATTTTCTTTCGCACACCTTTTTTTATCAGATAGGGTATATCTCGAACTAGGAACATAGGGAATTTATTGTTCACCACCTGAATTTTTATCATATGTTAACTGATTCTACCATGCATAACTTTGTACTGGGTTATCCGATTTGGATGATTCCTTTTTCATTGAATAGGGTATACCTCGGAGTTGGTCTTATTTGAATTTGATAAAAAAAATCCACCCCTAAGTGTTGAAAAATTGGGGATGATTGATTTTCATCTTGTAAACCGATTCTGTTGAAACTTGGCGCACATATGTAGTTCCGATGACACTACAACATAATGGAGGCCTTTACTTGATTGAGTGGGTAGTAATCAGTAGATTTTCAGCCACAAAAAAAACTTTTTGACAAAAAATTAAACCGACGAGAAAAGTAACTCAAAAGCGAAAACAAAAATAAATCTTTTTAGTTTGGATAACTAAGCTCCTAAGCTGATGTAAAGAACTAATTTTGAGTCAGCGCCAGACAAACAATCAACAAATATCATTATAAACTACTTTGAAGAAATAATCAGAACGCCGCGTCGATGCGATTTCGCTGTCATCATGTTCCGCTTCACGTAATCAATTTGCTCGTTTGTTTGTTTGGCGCCGACTCAAAATTAGTTACTTACATTAGTTTAGGAGCTTAGTTATCAAGACCAAAAAGGTTCATTTTATATTTCGCCTTTCAGTTTCTTTTTGTCAAAAAGTTTGTATATTTCCGTGACTTCATTCTGACTGTATCTAAATTATAGTATGTATTGCCAGGCGATTAATATGCCAGCGATGAATTTTAGGCTATAAATTTCCAGCGATGAATTTCAGGCTATAAATTTCCCATGCGATCAATTGCTGTGGCGGTAAACTGCTAGCGATCAATTTCTGGCGGTGAATTGCGGGCGATTAATTTTTCGGACACCGTCGAACATGTCCAATGTTACGCAGAATTGTTCGATGGTCTACCTCTTTTAGAGGCACTTCTACTGAATATGACAAAAACTCAATATCTGTGTCAGTTTCCAAATAGTACAGAAGTTCATCTCCAGTGAGTCCTCATGTACATAACGATTCAAACTACATCATGGGATTCTATATGATATAAAACTATTTAAATCATTATAAAGCTATAGAATTGATATCTGTACTCACCAAAGATAAGTCACAAAACCACTTATTTCATAAGTTTCATGAAGAAACACGGGAAATATCACCCAACCTCAAAACCACCTGTTCATTCAACAAAATATTGGCGACTAAAATATGGTTGAACTCGCATGTCAAAATTTTTGCGTATACGGTAGACGCATCAATAGGTTGAAATAGGATGATACCATCTTATGTACAAACTCAGCTCGTTAATAGAAATAGTGATGCCCTCCATATAACACAGTATATTGAAAGTACATGGTAATGTACAAATATAGTGAAAGAGTTAACTCAGATTCATCGCTGATCTATACCGCACAATTCACCGGACTGTATTCTGACTTTAACTTGCTTCCGATTCGACTTATTTGCTCATTCTGTATGAACTGCTTTCATCATTAGTCACGTGATAGAATCCTCCGCAGAATTAGGACGCCCGCTTCTCGAATCATCTGGTGTTTACTCGACACATTCCGAAACAGGTCAGCAAGGCAGAATTGATACAGCTGCGAATATGCTACTACGAGCTATTAATAGTACATCTTTAAGACGTCCAAAAAAAGACCTCTTCGGGACGTCCGAAAATGTACGTTTCTGGTACGTCCATTAGAGGTACGACTATCATTATTGTTCCAGAAGTTGGAAAATATTCGTGTATGAGTATTTATAAGTTTGATGTTTACCGATCTCTGAGAATGAATGATATGCATAAAATCAAATATATAATATATCTTCAAAAATGAATATTTTTCTGTTGAAAAAAATTATAAAATATGATTTGTTATATATTTTGATAATGAGCCATTATAACAAAAATATAAAATAAAGAACAAGATGAAACTGCACTTGTTTTTGAAAGCTGAGATTTGAAATAGGCGCCTTTTTGCTCCAAGGAAAACGCTCATTACAACACTCTTGCCTCACGACCAATCACAGTACATTATACCAGTTCCGACTGTTCCGAGTGGCACCGAGTGGATTTCACTGATTTCAGATTAGCAGGAATAGATAAACGCTTGGGATCTGTAGGTCTGTGGGCAAGTGAGTAAAGCTTAAGTGCTGCAAAATAGTGGAGAGGACAAAAAAAAACATATTAGTGTTTTTTTTTGTAGATGTTAAGCAGTCACTTTGTATTTGTAGGTGAGTAGAAAATAATAATAGGTATACCTGATAGCAGAGAAGCAAACATGAAGAAACATAACCTCCAAAAACATTATGTGGGCGCCAAAAGACGATCAATTTTATTTCAAAATTGTGGTTTCAGGTCAATGAAATGTCAAAATATGGAGGGACAAACAATTACAATTTTAACCCTTATGATATCAATGCTCTGGCCATGAAATACAGTTGGATTGGAAGAAAGGGCAAAATGCCATTCAACTTGTTGGCAATGTCAGAAATTATAATTAGTTAGTTAAATATTCAATTCCTTCTGTTCACTTTTCCTTAATAAACTCTTCTTCCACTGAACAATGATTAAAAACACTTAATACAATTTACCAAATGTCCTGTTGTTTAAGGTGCCGCTGATAGAGCAGGATTATCGTCAAATTACAAATCAACAGGGTCTTTCAATTCAATTGCGGCTCAAAAGATCAACTGAGCGGCTTCATGCTGTTCAGAATTAATGACTTTGAGATCGATGGAAGTGAAATACACATAAGTGCCATGAATTGAATATGTTTCAATATATATGCAGATTAATATAGAACATTTTGATCCATATTTCCATTTTATTTCTTCTGACCTAATTTTTTTTTAATTGATCTAGCAATGATATGTTTATGAATATGAATATCTCTTCACAAACAAATATGAAAGACAAATGAGCTATTTATTTTTTTATAACACCAATATTTGCTTAAACATTTTTGTTTGTGTTACTATTTTCGAATCGAATGATTACTGCAATGAAATCCCAAAAAAATTATATTCCACAATTTTATCGCGAATTAACAAAAAATACATGGAGGAGCTCAAAATATGCATGAAAAATCTGCTTTTGTCCCTAAATAGTCCTGTTCAGACCTGAAATGGACTTGAATCGAACGTCCTGTGGACATCTGGTTCTGTAACATCGTATATCTATAGGATGTCCATAGGACGTCCGCCGTACAGAAAAAAGACGTCCTTAGGACGTCTTCAATATCCGAAGCGAATGTTTTAAGGACGTCCATGGGACGTACTTGTGCTATCTGAGAATGTTTTCCAAAATATTTGAATCAATTTTAAAAGATCAGATAAACTCTTATTTTGAGCTGAATAGCTCATTTCATACTGGACAATATGCTTCCGCAACAAAAAATCAACAACTCTGGCTAATAATAATCTATTGGAACTTGTTGTGGAAGGTTTGGTAGAAGGCTTAGACACATATGCTTCCTTCTATGACCTCACTGAAGCATTTGACTGTGTATCACACTCAATTTTGCCTAAAAACCTATCACACTATAACTTTGACATCAAGAGTGTATCCATAATCCATACCTGTCAAATCGGTACCAATATGTCTATTTCAACAGCAAAAAATCTCAAAAAACAGTGCTGTGGCCTCTTTTTTCTTTATCTGTGAAATTTTAAGGATAACTCCAGGCTCATTCTTTTGGCTGACGATACAATTAGGTATCATAGCAGATCAAAGACTCAAAACTCAAACTTCACTCTTCGTCAAAATATTCCTGACCTGTCTTTTGTGATCCACATGTTATGTTTGGAGGGTGGAGGAAATCCTTTATGCACACCTTGCGGTAGTGCGGGACTCCCTGATTCAGATTTACCCACTAAAACCTTCACCCTGTAGGCTCGTCTGGCCGTGGCCTCCGATGACACTTGAGAATCTTGATTCCTTGTATGTTAAGTTCTTTGGACTTACACTCGATCCTGGTCTTACCTGGAAAGAACATGTTCTGCAGTTGAATGGCAGACTATCAAAAATAATTTACCTCATCAGGGCACTAGCACAAAATGCGTCTCTTCCGACTCTTATGACAGCCTACTATGGCTACTCATATGACCTATAGAATTTTAAATTCGGGACATATTCCTCATGTAAAAAGAATCTTTAACCTGCAAAGATGTGTGCGTGCCTTGGCTGGACTGAAGTACCGTGATTGTTGTCGTCAGTACTTCACTTCCCTTGGAATACTTACTTTTCCATCCCTATATATTCACCACTGTCTCGCCTACACCAAAGAAAACATCATTTCTCAGTTTTGTCTCATAGTGATTTACACAGTCACTTAACTCGTAACCGTAAGGACATACTCCCTGACTTTCATAGGTTATCAAGGACACGGAGGGGCACTGATCGTTTTGCATTAAGTTCGTCAAAGTCCTCCCAAACCATGTGAGGGTGCTAGACTTGGAACAGTTTAATATAAAATTTGAAGGTCATTCAATTGTCTATACAGCCATTTCTATTTTTTTGAATTTCGTCATAAAAAAAATTAACTATATTATTCAAATAATTTATTATAATGTGTACAATCAAATGTGCTAGTAACAAATTTATAATGAAATATTTCAGACCAAATGTTCAAACTGAAAGCCGTTTGTTTCTTGACAATAGTAAAGGCGCTACTGAAAGTTATCGACAACATCTTGAATGGTTTCGAGAGTGATATGTTCTATTTCTTCTCTAATTCTGATTTTCAAACTTTCAATATTGTTTGGTCTATTGACGTATACTTCGGATTTCAGGAAACCCCACAAAAAGTAGTCAAGTGGTGTCGTCGGGAGAATGGGCTGGCCACTCTATTGCACCTCAGTAGTTAAACAAGCGGGGTTCTGTGACACTTCGATGGCTTGAGCAGAGGGTGTGGTGAGGTGAGAAGAGGCCAATGAGCATGTAGAGGTGGGGAGACCAATGAGTATGATGGGAAATGAGAGAGAAAAGAGCATTGGTTGAGAGTAGGCGGGGTTAGATGAGGGCAGTAAGGTTGTCCAATGAGAGGAGAGTAATGGTGGGTGGAGAGAGCGAGTGAGAATTGAGGGGACGGGGTGATCGACAATGACCAGAGGATGTGATTGTAAAGTTGTCCAGCAGTTAATTATAAGAGGGCGTTGAAGTGTTGTGAATTGTTTCGAGGTTGAGGGCTGGTGGATGAAATTGGGTGATCGACCATGACCAGAGGGTGTGGTCATTCAAAAGTTGTCCGCCAGTTAGGAGTTAGGAAGAGGGCGGTGTGTTAATTATGAATTGGTTGGAGAGTTGTCCGCCAGCCAATTGGAAGAGGCGCGCAGTGTTAATTGGGAATATCATCGCTAAAAATAGATTTTGTTTACTTCGTAATGTGTTTATATGAAGACTGTTTTGACCTAGTTTACTGATAGGTTATTGATAAGACATTGTTTACTGATAATGAATTTCCTGTGTTGTTTACTTTATGATGTGTTTACGGAAATAAATCGTTGAAAATAGATTTTGTGTACTTTGTAATGTGTTTATGCGAAGACTTGACCTTGTTTATTAACCCAAGTAGCACATAGAGGTCATAATTCGGTTGTATGCCAATACGACAAAAAGGCACACTCTTGCGACGTCACATCGACGTCATAAAGTGGTGGTAATGACTTGCCAATATAGGATTATATAAGCCAGTCGCAAAAGGGTTGGATTGAATATTATTATTACGTCGTTCTGTGGCCTTAGTGTAGTCATTATATCATTATGCATGAAGGTCATATTCTTTCCAATATAGTATTACAATATGTATACTATATCAAAAGATTTTATATAGTATTAATATAATATATAATTCAGTCTTCCTTTACATGTTCATGATACTCTGTGGTAATGACCTATATCCACTATATATACTAACAACAAATGGCCGTGATAGTTATCGAGACAAACATGATTTTCATGTATGTGTCTTTAAGAATTGTTCTGAAACTCTAGCGACCAAGCTGATCCATTTTTACGATCAAAATCCAATTCTACTCACTTAAAATTCATGCGCCTCGAAAATGAGATGAATATTTACTTTCATTTCAGAAAAAATATACCTCATCAATTTTTCTCATTAGGCATTGAAATATGTACACCATATTACGAAAGATACTTGATTAGCACATCTCCAATGATTTTTAAATTGATATAACACCCAAGGTCCCATATTTTTTATTTTAAATATTTTTGTTCCAATATGGCTACCAGAATGATGTTATCAATCAATCGAAAAACATGGATGCCGTCCTTCTAGTATCGAAAAGTTGTAATTACTCCGGTATGTACTATCATAGAATAGTTTACGTGTGTCTCAAAGACATCGCAATATCTTACATAAAAAAGTTGTAACGTAGTCGCTGTGACCACAAGTAGCAAGTTTTGTTGTACTAACGTCGTAACGCTATCAAAACACTGAGTGATAAGCATTCCGCTAGTTCCGCCTAATGGAAAATGCTAGAATAACTGACATCTACAATAGAGGTTATGTTGATGTTGAACAGTTATATTTGAATATTTTTTATTTATCACTCATCAGGACATTCGATGCAGTGTGTGGAATTTTGTGAGCTAGTTCCTTGATTTTTCTTTGAAGACAAAACATTTATCCAAGTGTTCTTCATCACCCTCATCCATACTTTCTCCTTCAAAAGCACTTTCCACAGTGATACTCTCTGTGGTTGGTCCTGAAGTTGTTCCAGGTACATTTTCATCTGGGACTGGATGAACTTCATTTTTTTGCAGTGCCCCGATAGACTGATTAATTATTTCAGATGTTAATTTCGGGGTAGGCACTCCTTCCTCTTTATATTTTTTAAATTTTTCTATGCGCTCCAGTTCTCTTGTAAGGCAGATTGGATTTTTGTTTTGGCATTTTAATTATTCATACGGAACTGAATATTCTACATACATAACACAATATACCTAACCAACAAAAATAATCTAACCATAAATACATAATGTAATCAATACGACCAAAGTTCATCAGTTAATAAAACTACATTACATGAATACAATATGTAGTTGTAGAAACGTTTTAAAAATCTATTCAGTAGAACCACATATGTTCATTTTCATAATAATTTCACAGCTACTGCTCTAAAGTTCTACTTAACGACACATACAATTTATTTACATACGAACCAAGTCCAACTTCATCTCGAGAATTATTTATTGTACTCTCGTTATATCTACTACACGATGTCATAGCAACGCCTAAAGGTTATAAAACGCACATTAACTTTTTGGTTCTAAAACATTACAAATACGTGGTCTTTAAGACGGTACAAATTCCATAGGAAAAAACTCCTATTCTTTCCAACAATATAAATTCATTGTCATTGAGACAATTTGTTTTGGTTATAATTTTTTTATTCGAATCCAAATAAGATGCTAAATCATCTAATTTATTAGTACTTCCAATATATTTGGTGAAATAAATGTATTTATTTACCCTTGATCTTTGTCCTTAGAGCTTCAATGAGAAAGTGACTATCATAACCAGTTAAGTTATGAAAAATTACAGGTACACAATATGAATCTTTATAGTTGATATTACATCTAGAATGAGTTGAACCCCTATAGTTCCCTAATAAATGACAGTAGTTTTTTATTTCAATATCGTATTGTAACAAAGGTTTCAAACATATATAGCAGTTTTCTGATTCAAAAAAATGCTATCTTTTCTTCAATAGTTAACGGTTTCATGGGTTTAGGACTAGCAAAAATAGAAATTATTTACTCAAGAAAATACGAAAACTACAAAAAGGTGTAATAAATTTAGATAACAGAGATGGACCTGGAACTCATTGGACTGCATACCTGAAAAATGGACCTCATATTATCTATTTCGATAGCTATGAAAACCTTCCAGCCCCACTGGAGACATTGGAGTACTACAATTCCAACGGACCCTGTCACATTTCCTATAATAATTCTGTTTATCAAACATATGATTCTGTTAATTGTGGACAACTCTGTTTGAGATTTCTTATTCAATAAAATAAAAAATATTTGGTTGTTTTCACTCATTCAATCAACAACCTTTAATCAAATCATGTCTTCATATACTTTCAGCTTATCAGCTAGAGATTCATTATTATCATATTATCATCAAAAATTAATCCTCTGATAATTTTGGATGATGCAAAAAATTACGTCATGGGTTTAATCGACTTTGTGACCTTCGATACGATTCCTAATGTTGATGAAACGAACAAGTTTTTCATTGGATCAACTAAACTTGAGATTCCTCCAGGTTGTTATGAAATATCTGATATTGAAAATGTAGTTGAGAAGCGATTAACTAAAATAGGCTTGAGGAAAAAAGAATACCGTGAAAATAAAGCTCTCATGACTAATTCCAATGCAAAGAAACAGGAAAAATTTCAAAATACAACTCTCAAAAGTTATATGAAAATACGGAGATATGAGATAATATGCAATAAACCTATACATTTCGAAAAACTAGACTCAATAGCACCCTTGCTGGGATTCGAACGACGAAAACTAGACGCACTTAAAAAACATGTATCTGATTACCCAATCAATATTTCCAAAGTGAATTCAATTTGCATCGAATGCAATTTGATAACAAATTCAAATAATAAGGATAATGCCGTTCATCTATTACACATGTTCTATCCAACAGTGCCGAGTGGGTTCAGAATAATTGAAAAAGTGTCGAATGTTAATTATCTACCAATCAATACCAGATTCATCGATGAGATAATACTTAAAATAGTCGATCAACATCGAAATTTTATCAATTTCCAAAAGGAAACGATAACAATAAG
This sequence comes from Gonioctena quinquepunctata, assembly GCA_018342105.1. Classification (NCBI taxonomy): domain Eukaryota; kingdom Metazoa; phylum Arthropoda; class Insecta; order Coleoptera; family Chrysomelidae; genus Gonioctena; species Gonioctena quinquepunctata. The sequence goes on along the minus strand of JAFIRS010003272.1, from coordinate 101,483 downwards.
ACCTCATTTGAAAGAGCTCGTTCTCCATTAGTATGTTTTCTTTATATAATATCACAGCTACAACTACTCTTTCGAAGACAACAACAACATCAACAAGGATATCTAATAATATAACAGAAGAAAATTCTAAAAAAGGTTACACTCCTAGGAAAAACGTCAAAGAGTTGACATCTGAAAATCAACAATTTCTCAAATCAATAGGTTTCCAAGTGCTCTAGAAAACAAGAAAAAAAGGACAACGCCTACTTTATACGAATTCTGGTATAACCTCAAAATCAACATCAATTCTGGATTACGAAGATTTTTTATATTTGTGAAGTGTTTCTGTGGAAGTAAAAGTGAAATTGATACAAAAAGAAAATGAGCTTCAATATACTAAATATCGGTGAACGTGTATGATGGATAACTCCATCACAAATTGTGAAATATATAGTCACCCTCCTTATGCAAATACGACTCTTAATAATTCTGATGAGATCAGAATTCCCATTCTAACTCAGGATATATATATATATATACATTACATCACAAAGTTATCTTTATATCGAAGGTAAACGTAAACTAACGGATGCGACGGATAAAACAAGTAATACCTTGAGTTTTATAAATAATGGTGTAGCTTTTCTATTTGATAGAATCAGATATTGAATTGGAGGTTCTGTGATAGATCGAGTACGAAATCCTGGAATGACATCTAGCATATAAGGTTACATCTCATACACGAACAATGATGGTAGAAGATACAACAATGCATGTTGGAATCATTTAGAAAATCCTAAAATAACCGATTCACAAGGTAACTTCAACATTTACATCCCTCTGAAACATCTTTTGGGATTCTGCGAACATTTCAAAAAAATTCTGGTCAATATTGAATTGGTACTTATCAGAAGCAGCAATGATATCAATTCTATAATTACTTCGAAAGACAGAGAAAAACCAAAAATCGAATTGAGAAAGATTCTATAGATAAAAAAAGTTGCAGATGTGGAAGAGTTACGATTACTCAAATACATTGAAAAAGGATACGATTTAGAAATTGCATACAGAAGCTGGGAATTACATGAATATCCCCTTCTACAACAAACAATAATGAACACCTGGAATGTTAAGGCATCAAATCAACAGGAAAAACCAAGATTCATTGTTATAGCTTTTCAAACACAAAGGAAAATCAAACTAAGAAAAATATGAGTCATTTTGATCATTGCAATATCACCAATATCAAACTACACCTCAACTCTATAGTATATCCATACGATAATTTGAACCTGAATTTCGACAAGTATCAATTTGCCGTTCTCTACGAAATGTATGCCAAGTTTCAAGAATTATAAAAAAAATTCAGGAGAAAACTTGTATATTTTCAAAATTCTATGATAATACATCTTTATTTGTAATTGATTGCAGTCGACAAAACGAACCGCTCTAATCAGGCAGTGTAGATATCCGTCTCGAGTTTGAAACCAGTGAAAACACTCCTGCAAACACTTCAGCATTCTGTCTAATTCTACACGATAGTTTGGCAACCCCCTGTCAAATTTTATTAACATATTTCGATCCCTGAACCATGAAAAAAGTAACATTCAACAAAAAAATCCATTCACTGTATGGAGTTTCGCTTATAACAAGTCAAGGAAAACTTATTGGGAATAGATGCGTTTCCAACGGCATATACAAGAAACTTCAAATATTATTTGTCCCATATTAAATTATATTCATAGAAATCGTATTTATAATGGAAGATACTTTATTGATAAAAATACGTATTATATCTGTGAATAAAAGTTATTATTTTTTTTCACATACCCAAGAAAACAACATAATTATAAAACATTTTATTCAACAATAACTTGCAATACAAAAGATGAATATTCGTTATGATTTCATTGAAATTGTTCTTGAAAGTCGTCATTGTTCCATTTCCTTTTTCATCAATTCACATCTTACTGGGGACCCTAAGGTTGATGATTTTCTTTCCCTATGTCTGACCATCTACAATACTGACAAATCTTACGTCTTATCGTAAATTGAATTGACAATCACACTGTCCAATTGGTTTGAAATATTCGTTGTAACACTTGGGGCAACACCACTAATTGAGACACATCACTCCCCTCGATCTGTATCTCTGTCTGTCTCCTGACAATAATCAAACACGATGGAATATACGTTTGTTGTACAAGAACAACTCAATTCTTGATATATCTCCAAACACTCAAAACATTCATTTAAACACATCGAAAATGTTACTATCCTGTATGAATTCTTTCGTGTCTTGTAAGATTCGCCTTCTGGATAAAATATTTTGGACTGAAATGGTTTTTCCCCTGTATGAGTTCTCTCGTGACGCAACACAGTTGTTTTTTCTGTAAAACGTTTTTGACAAATGTGGCACGGAAATGGTTTTTCCTGGGTATGAATACTTTCATGATACAATTGGCTTTCAACTACAAATTTCTTTTGACAAATTTTGCAGTCAAATGGTTTTTCCCCTGTATGAATTCTTTCATGATACAACAAATATTGCACTGAAATGGTTTTCACCCTGTGTGAGTTCTCTCGTGACGCAACAGATTTGCTTTTACTGTATAACCATTAGTACAAATCGTGCATTGAAATGGTTTATCACCCGTATGAATTCTTTCATGACGCAACAATGCATTTTTTCCTGCAAAACTCTTTGGATAAATTTTGCACTGAAATTGTTTTTCCTGTGTGAGTTCTCTCGTGGCGCAACAGATTTGCTTTTACTGTATAACCATTAGTACAAATCGTGCATTGAAATGGTTTATCACCCGTATGAATTCTTTCATGACGCAACAATGATTTTTCTTCAAACTCTTTGAAAATTTTCACGAATGTTTTTCCTGTTGAGTTCTCTCGTGCACAGATTTCTTTTTTATAACCCACTGAACAAATCTTGCATTGGAATGGTTTTTTCCCTGTATGAATTATCTTATGTAGTGTGAGGAATGTTGCATGGAAATGGTTTTTCCTTTCATGATACAGCAATTGGCTTTTAACTATGCATTTATTTTGACAAATTTTGCAATGAAATGGTTTGTCCCCTATATGAATTCCCTCATGATACAACAAATATGATTTTCCTGCAAAACTCCTTGGACAAATTTTGCATTGAAATGGTTTTTCCCCTATATGAATTTTTACATGTCTAGTAAGATTCATCTTACGGTTAAAAGATTTAGAACAAATTTTGCAAAGAAATGGTTTTTCCCCTATATGAGTCCTCTCATGACACACCAAATGGCTCTTCAATGCAAAATTCTTTAGACAAATTTTGCAACGAAATGGTTTTTTCTCTATATGAATTTTCTCATGTCTATAAGATTCGCCTTCCGGTTAAAATATTTCTGACAAATTTTGCATTGAAATGTCTTTTTTCCTGTACGAGTTCTCTCATTGAACTCCTGCTTAGGTTCAAAAGGATGCAATATCGAATATTTACAATAAGTAAGTTCCATCCTTGTATCATTTTCCCTTTTCAGAGCTGTTCCATTCTCTTCTCTAGCAGTACTTTGTTGATGCCTTGTTCCAGATTCTAAAGAGAAAATGAAAGAAATCAAGAGTGTTTTTTCATATCAGAAAGGTTCCAGGAGTGTTTGTAATATTTTTTTAAAGTTAGCTACTAGCATTCCAAGAAATATTTGCAATTTAGATGAATGTCAAAAAATATTACTTTTTGACATTCTTCTGATATAATCGACATTACCAGACCAGATACACAAATTCAAATTGCATAAAAATAATTGAGATATATTAGTTTATAATCTATACATATGTATATTATATGTCCTGACTGACTGACTGATTCACTGACTTAATATCAACGCCAAGACCAAACCGCTGGACCTAAATAGCTGTAATTTTGACAGTGTATTCTTATGATGACATAGATAACCACTAAGATATTCCATCTCTAAAGGGGTGAAAAGGGGGGGTGATAGGAGAGATGAAAGTTTTTATTGAAGAACTGTTAGTTTTGAAGTTATAATCATGGAAATTGGTATTTGGGCTTTTCTTTCCATTTAAAGAAACATGTATTTCAGGGTTTTCGAAAATTCAATCCTAAAGGAGGGGGTTGAAAGTTTGTATAGGAGTCAGTTAGTTTTCAAGTTGAAATCATACAAATTTGTAACAAATGAATAAATACATGTTTCAGTGGTTTTGGAAATTGAACCTCTAAAGGGATAAAATGGGGATTGGAAGTTTGTATAGGTGTTCCGTTAGATTTCAAGTTGTAACCTTTGTTTTTTGGGGAAATCGGATTACATGTGCACGGTGCGTTTCATCGTAGAACATTTATAGGTCGTTGAGTTGAGAAAATATTTGAGAAGTGGCTGAAATACTTTAATCCAGAGATATGATAATTTGTTGAGTGCCACTTGGTTATATAAAAAATATTGAGCTACTATTTAACCAAAAAATAAGATTATTTCATGTGATGTATTGGTGTCGAGAGATTGTGAGTAAATTAGTAGAGAAACACAGATTAAAATTTAATACCCTTTATTAAAAAAAATAACCATCACCAAATAAATATGTACTTAAACTCATAACTATGTATCAAATTCGTGGAAGTAACGTGATTATAAAAAGAACACTAGGTGACCTATGTATTCTGAGCTCTCTCTGTTCGTAACACTACGTATCGGGGTTACAGCGAAGTATGGATAGGGAAATATACCACCGTATTCTGAATAATCTGAATATTTAATTATTCTACCACACATAGAATACCACAAAATACATAATTACAAGACAAAGCAATAAATAATTATCGGTTGCGATAAAAATATGAAATAACCAAATATTGGTTGTGATAAAATTATGAAATAAACATTTACTTCCAGCCTTTTAGGGCTGACAGATAAACAAAAATAGACGAAATAATAACAGCCAGTCATCGATACCAAGGTTTGATATCCAGCGAAGATTCTATGGTGAGTCTTGCAGCGACTTAAACAAACGAGTGCTTCGAGGGCTACTAATAGTGCATAAAAGATTACCTCTAATACAACAGGCTCCACAAACAGGAATCCAGTCATAAAATAACTTTTTTCGGCAACCAAATCCGACATTCAGACTAAGCAGTATGTTCAAGAAACCAACTTCTTGAAACTGGGTATAACCTGCTATACCTGCTTGTCTTTGCTTCACTTCAGCATAAAACTACGACTGGTCTGTACGTCGAATACAACATTTAGATTGTGGACTGTGAACTGCAGATTGTGCCTGCTACTTCCAACATGAAACTGCACCATGAAACCCTATGAACGATGGAAAGTGTGAATGTGGAAATAACCGTGAGGCTACGTATGTCTCCTTCAGTCTCAGCAAAAACAAATTATAACTCACCTCAGAAACATAGAGGGTTTCGAATTAAATTTGTGATGGGAACTCTCCCCACGTCTGTGACGACTGTTAGGTTTCCTGGTCGAATCCGTTTATCGAAATCTAACACAACTTATTACTTTCAACGAACAGGACACCTAGGAGGGCTGTCGGTACTCTTAATCCCCATAAAACATGCCGATGATCATGGATAACCTTTACTCCTTTTCCCCAATCAATCACCATTCCCCTGTGAATGTCAAAAATTCTGTCCTTTCCGGAATTTCAGACAAAAAGAAAATACGAAGAATATTCGAGAGAATTGTAACCCTACCGACATCTAGTAACAGATATGTGATTCTTGTAATGGTGATTTCTCAGCGACTTACCGACTTCCCAAGTAGCACAGAGTCATAAAATTAACATAATGACTTCTTGAACCTTCTTAAAGACCACGTATTTGTAATGTTTTAGAACCAAAAAGTTAATGTGGGTTTTATAACCTTCAGGCGTTGCTATGACGTCGTGTAGTAGATATAACGAGTAACGAGAGTACAATAAAGAATTGCTGTGAGGTTATTATGACAATGAACATATGTGGTTCTAATCAATAGATTTTTGAAACGTTTCTACGACTACATATTGGACTCATGTAATGTAGTTTTATCAACTGATGAACTTTGGTCGTAATGATTACATTATGTGTCTATGGTTAGATTACTTTTATTGTTATTTTTGTTGGTTAGGTATATTGTGTTATGTATGTAGAATATTCAGTTCCGTATGAATAATTAAAATGCCAAAACAAAAATCCAATCTGCCTTACAAGAGAACTGGAGCGTATAGAAAAATTTTAAAAAAATATAAAGAGGAAGGAGTGCCTACCCCAAAATTAAAACCTGAAATAATTAATCAGTCTATCGGGACACTGCAAAAAAATTAAGTTCATCCAGTCCCAGATGAAAATGTACCTGGAACAAGTTCAGAACTAACCAAAGAGTATCTCCTTTTGAAGGAGAAAGATATGGATGAGAGTGATGAAGAACACTTGGAAAAATGTATTGTGGAAAAATTGAGGAAATGGGGTTTACAAAATTCCACACACTGCATTGAATGAGTGATAAATAAAAAATATCTAAATATAACTGTTCAACATCAACATAACCTCTATTGTAAATGTCAGTTGTCAGTTATTCTAGCGTTTTCCATTAGGCGGAACTAGCGGAATGCTTATGCACTCAGTGCATATCTTCATAGACAAGAGTTCTATCTATATCTTTTTCTGTTTTGATAGCGTTACGACGTTAGTACAACAAAACTTGCTACTTGTGGTCACAGCGACTACGTTACAACTTTTTTATGTGAGATATTGCGATGTCTTTGAGACACACGTAAACTATTCTATGATAGTACATACGGGAGTAATTACAACTTTTCTACACTAGAAGGACGGCATCCATGTTTTTCGATGGATTGATAACATCAATCTGGTAGCCATATTGGAACAATAATATGTAAAATAAAAAATATGGGACCCTGGGTGTTATATCACTTTAAAAATCATTGAAGATGTGCTAATCAAGTATCTTTCGTAATGTGGTGTACATATTTCAACGATTTATGAGAAAAATCGCTGAAGTACATTTTTACTGAAATGAAAATAAATATTTAAGTATCTCTCTTCATTTTCGAGGCGCATGAATTTTAAATGAGTAGAATTTGATTTTGATCGTAAAAATGGATTTGCTTGGTCGCTAAAGTTTCAGAACAATTCTTAAAGAGGCATAAATGAGAATCATTTTTATCTCGATAACTATAACGGCTATTTGTTGTTAGTATATATAGTGGATATAGGACATTACCACAAAGTATCATGAACATGTAAAGGAATACTGAATTATATATTATATAGAATCTTTTGATATGGTATACATATTGTAATACTATATTAGAAAGATTATGACCTTCATGCATAATGATATAATGACTACACTAAGACCACAGAACGACGTGATAATAATATTCTATCCAACCTTTTTGCGACTGACTTATATAAGTCTATATTGGCAAGTCATTACCACTACTTAATAACGTCGGTGTGACGTCGCAAGAGTGTGCCTTTTTGTCGTATTGGCATACATAGCGACGTCTTAGCATATAACAAGACATAAGTCATGGACTTTTGCGAAAGGTCTAGTAGACGTCTGTACAACCGAATTATGACCTCTATGTGCTACTTGGGTTCTACATTCGACACCGAATACAGGTTCCATGAAAGGCTGATACTACTCTACAACAGAGTGTAGAAATAAATCAACAGAAATATTTAATACCAAATAATCCAAAATTATAAGCTTAAAAATATTCTAAAGTGTGAACAGAGGACAAAAAAATGTAGAGGATGAAAAAATGTAGGATCAATAAAAACTTTTTAACAAAAAATTAAACCGACGAAAAAATCAACTGAAGAGCAAAAAATAAAATAAACCTTCTTAGTCTAAATGATAATTGAGCTCCTAAACTAATGTGAGTAACTGATTTTGAGTCGGCGCCAAACACACATCTATGAAAGAAGTCATCAAAACGCAGTCGTGCATCTCGCTGCCATCATTTTACGCTTCACCTAATTCAATTGCTAGTTTGTTTGGCGCCGACTCAAAATCAGTTACTTACATTAGTTTAGGAGCTCAATTATCATTTAGACTAAGGTTTATTTTATTTTTTGCTTTTCAGTTGATTTTTTCGTCGGTTTAATTTTTTGTTAAAAAGTTTTTATTTTTTACTTTTTAGTTCCGTATTTCGTCGGTTTGATTTTTCGTTAAAAAATTTTCATTTTTCCATTTTTTGTGGCTAAAATCTACCAATTACTACCTACTTGTTTTTTGATTACTTCCAAAATACTTACCCACCTTACTTCAACTATTACCAGTTAAATAATATGATTATCTACTTTTACTATTTGTTGTAATATAAATTATTTTCGTTGTTCTGGTTAGTTTATTTCATTACTTTGTATATCATTTCATCCTCTCATAAAATATACTGATTTTGACGGAACAAGAATAATGTCAGTAGCGATCTGTCATTGTCAACTACGTATGTGTGTGCTAATGATCACTAGTGAAAAATCAATTATCTCCTATTTTTCTACCCGTAAGGGTGGCTAATTCCTTTCGAAATCCAAATATAAGGTATACCCTATCTATTAAAAAACGAATCATCCAAATCGAAGGACCCAGTACACAGTTATGCCTGATAGAATCGGTTAACGGACCAGAATTCAGATGGTGAGTGATCTATATCCTTCATTTCGCTACCCTTAGGGGTGGATTTCATCTTTTAAATTCAAATGGGACCAAATTCGAAGTACACCCTATCCACTGAAAAAAGAATTATTGGAATCGGACGCCTCAGTTAAAAGTTATGCGTGATCATACATAAAAAAATATGATGGAAAAACAAAATATACGGGTCGAATAGAGAACCTCCTCCTTTTTGGTTTCGTCGGTTAAAAAATGTAACGTGTCACTTGTAATTTGTGAAATTGTCAATGAGGAGTTCCTGTGTATTGTAATAGTCTTCCTGAAAAAGGAGATTTTTAACCTCTTTATGAAATATGCCATTGTTATTTATATTTCCAATGGGTAGCAGAAGATGGGTGAACAGTTTCTTTCCGTTGTAAAGTATTTAGGACTTGATTTGTGAAGTTGTGGGAATAGGAAGACTGATGTTAAATATGAGTCGGGATTCATAGTTCGACTAATGAGACATAATGTTCTCCTTGAAGTTCTTGTGAATCAAGCATACTATTCGTAAAATGAAGAGGCAGGCTGAGGACAAAATTCGTTGTTAGAAAAAATCTACAGGAATCTCCTGTTCTGTCTCGACATATATATATATATATATATATATATATATATATATATATATATATATATATATAATATATACAGAGTGTCCACTTTTTTAATGGGATTGTATTGGTAACTTTCAAACCATAAGAGTTAGAAGGTCGGTCAAATGGAGAAAAAGTTGCATTCATAGAAGCATTGTCAAGCAGTTCAAACAAATCGAGATTATCAGGGCCGGTTATTGAGATATCATAGGAAAAGTAAATTCTGTCATTTTGATTTTTCTATTTTTCCCACTTTATTTCGGATATTATCAAAAAATGTCACAGGAGTTTTTTATTCGACAGTGAATTATCCTCATTTTGACATGATCAGATTTTGTATCCAACGTTTCGTACGCTCTGGGCCACCCTCAACCTTATTTTTTTCAATACAGACCTGCATATTTTATGGCACTTTTCGAAATAACTTTCAACGCTAAATTCAACGATATATCATACAATGTCATTCAAAGTTGATTTTCAGGTGATTTTGACCCATATCCAAATTTCTTTGGGTCGGATCTGTATTACATTTAGGTACCTTTAGTTTAATTAACAACATGCAATACATTTCGATAAGAAAATCAACTCATCTTCAACTGAATGGAACGTAACAGAATCAAAGCAATAAACAAGTAATAATTATTTACAAATTTCAAGAGGTGAAAAACCTAATTCATAATAATTAAACGAAACTATCATTTACTGAAAGAAAAATCAAATGATTATTCGAAAGTAAATGATGAACATTAATGAAGTAAGTGTTCGAAATGTCCACCATTTTGTAAAATGCACTTTGCGGTTCTGGAACCCATACTTCTTATACATTTGCTTATTTCGTCTCCTTGAATACCTTCCAATACATTCTCAATCTTCTCGCGAGGAATAATTATTGTTGGATTTGTCATTTGTTCCTTTGAAACAAATTGAGATCATTACGAAATAAATTTTGCAAGGCTTGGTATTCAAATTTAAAAGCATTGTATTGACTATTTTATTAACAGCAGTTTTTGATAAATTGCATTCACTGGCCACAGTTCTCGATTTTTTTTCTGGGTTCAATTGAATTTGGGGCAGAACATTGATATCGTTGATAGACTTGTTTTTTCTTACATACACACAACTCTAGGTTTATTGAATGTATTATTTTCAAGTAGTAGGCCGTGGATAAAAAAGAACATAACAAGAAATGTCTTATTATTTGTCACTTCGTTTATTATTGTGTCACAAGAACTTGTCATTAAATACTTTTCTGAGTAATTTCAATTCAACTTATTCGATATGGTAAGATACACAAATGAAGAGAAGAGAGATATGTTCGAAGTGTACATAAAACTAGATAGAAATTCGTTCAAAGCACAATAAAGGTATGGTGAATTATATCCTGAAAGAACAACACCAAATATTAAAATGTTTCGACGTTTATCTACAACGTTACTTGCACATAATTCATTCATCAAACCTAGAGGTCCTTATGTACGACGAAACGAGCCTATCAATGACATCAATGTTCTGGCCCAAATTCGAATGAATAACCAGTAATGCAATTTATCAAAAAGTGCTGTTAATAAAATAGTCAAGAGACACGGATACCATGACTATAAATACCAAGCCATGCAAAAACTATATCGCAATGATCCTGAGAGAAGGTTGCAATTCTGTAATTGGTTTCAACGGAAGGTGCGGAATAACAACAATTTTGCGCATAATATCATTTGGGGAGACGAAACGACATTCACAAATTCTGGCATGTTCAATCGAAGGAACAAACATTTTTATGCCACAGAAAATCCTCACTTAATTCATGAAGTTAGACATCAATATCGTTTTTCTTTGAACATATGGTGCGGTTTGTTGAATAATAAATTACTGGGACCCTATTTAATTGTCGGCAACCTAACCGGAGCAAAATATGTAGAAATTATAGAAGAAATGTTGGATGATCTTCCTATACGGTATCGGCGTAATATTCCACGGTTCCAACAAGACGGATGTGGTCCACACAACTCAAGAATAGTCACAGACTATCTAAATCGAACTTTTCCCGATTCATGGATTGGAACAAGAGGTCCAGTAGTATGGCCTGCCAGATCTCCGGATTTGAATCCGCTGGATTTTTATTTGTGGGGATATCTCAAAAATGAAATTTATGATACTACGAACCCGACAATAGAGATTCTTCGCGAGAAGATTGAGAATGTATTGGAAGGTATTCAAGGAGACGAAATAAGCAAATGTATAAGAAGTATGGGTTCCAGAACCGCAAAGTGCATTTTACAAAATGGTGGACATTTTGAACACTTACTTCATTAATGTTCATCATTTATTTTCGATTAATCATTTGATTTTTTTTTCATTAAATTATAGTTTCGTTTAATTATTATGAATTAGGTTTTTCACCTCTTGAAATTTGTAAATAATTATTACTTGTTTCTTGCTTTGATTCTGTTACGTTCCATTCAGTTGAAGATGAGTAAGTTGATTTTCTTATCGAAATGTATTGCATGTTTTTAATTAAACTGAAGGTACCTAAATGTAATACAGATCCGACCCAAAGAAATTTGGATAAGAGTCAAAATCACCTGAAAATCAACTTTGAATGACATTGTATGATATATCGTTGAATTTAGCGTTAAAAGTAATTTCGAAAAGTTCCATAAAATATGCAGGTCCGTATTGAAAAAAATGAGGTTGAGGGTGGCCCAGAGCGTACGAAACGTTGGATACGAAATCTGATTATGTCAAATTGAGGATAATTTACTGTCGAATAAAAAACTCCAGTGAAATTTTTTGATAATATTCGAAATAAAGTGGGAAAAAAAGAAAAATCAAAATGACAGAATTTACTTTTCTTATGATATCTCAATAACCGGCCCTGATAATATCGATTTGTTTGAACTGCTTGACAATGCTTCTATGAATGCAACTTTTTCTCCATTTGATCGACCTTCTAACTTTAAAAGTTACCAATACAATCCCATTAAAAAAGTGGCCACTCTGTATATATATATATATATATATATATATATATATATATATATATATATATATATATATATATATATATATATATATATATATATATATATATCTAAGAGCCCTTTTTGGAGCATAAAAACTGAATTGGTTAAAGTTTGCGAACTTGCACCCCAGAAACATTCCATAGCACCAATCCAACTACAAATTAAAAAACCTCTAATGGACAGCCTACGTAAATCACCCTGTATAATGAGTACCATACAGATGATTCTAAAAAACCCAAGTATAATATAAATAATTGGAGACCAGAGAAAGTAATCTTTGGTAGACTAGAGAAAATAATCATTATTGGCTCAAAAGGCTCGGATTCCCAACCGTTTTTTTTTTTCGTTAGCGGTCCTTTTTCGAATGCAGTCTTTAAATGTATAGGATGGTTAGTTATTTTCAAACCTAGTTTCTGTGATCCTATTGTAACGAACCTAGGCCGGACCTGTCGCCTCACGCGTTGCCATCGACAACGATGAGGTCATCCCCGGAGATATTCGAGAACAATCCAGTCGCTCTGCCGCGGAAAACAACGGTCAATATTGGAAACAATTGGAACATGCTGGTCGCCAACTGCCAGAATTCGAAACATCGAGAATTCTGTAACAGAGATAAATAGGCAATCCTCAAGAGGGAGTGACAGTCTGAACGAGCCCATACGATCGAGCTATACAGTGGCGTAATATAAATTAAGTTGTAGATTTAAGTGTGAAATAAATTATTAAAACCAAGTTAAGTTTACGTTACAATTGGTGTCGGAAGTGAGATTTTGAAAATAAACAAGTGATCGTGGAGTGGATAGTCAGAAAAATAAATTGATAGCCTTTTTGTACGCCCAAAATAGACAGTGGCCGGTTTTCGCGAAGTGGACAATTGTGCGTGGGAATATAAACTGATACACTGTTCGCGTGAAACAGAAAATAGACAGTGGCCCGGTTTTCGCGAAGTAGACAATTGTGCGTGGGAATATAAACTGATACACTCTTCGCGTGAAACAGACAATAGACTGGTGGCCCGTGGAAAAGAATTCGCGAAGTGAATTTTTAACAAACTGATGAACTTTTCGTGTGAAACAGACTGATACCTCGTCAAAGACAAAATGTGTTCAAGAAAAGTGCGCCTTGCGGATTTGAAGGTAGCGGAATTGAAACAGGAATTGGAGGAAAGGGAACTGGAAACAACGGGTAAAAAGCAAGTACTCCAGGAAAGACTTGCAGAAGGACTTATACAAGAAGGTGAGGACCCGAAACATTTTTATTCGAAGTTCCCGGAGGTGATTTGAGTCCGATAATAAAATCCTTGAAAGAAGAGCTGCAACAAAATTCTAGAAATCTGGAAGAGAAGCTTGAAGAAAATTCTAGAAATCTGGAAGTGAAGCTTCAAGAAAATTCTAGAAATCTGGAAGAGAAGCTTCAAGAAAATTCTATAAATCTGGAAGAGTAGCTTCAAGAAAATTCAAGAAGCCTGGAAGAGAAGCTTCAAGAAAATTCTATAAATCTGGAAGAGAAGCTTCAAGAAAATTCAAGAAGCCTGGAAGATAAGCTTCTAGAAAATTCGAGAAGCCTAAAAAAAGAACTTGGGGAATCGTCTGGAAAAAAGAATGGGAACCGTCGAGGCAGAGATGGACAAGATGAAGGAAATAATCAGCGATGAAATCAAAGACGGAATCGAGGCAGAAATGGACAAAATAAAGGAAACGATCAGTAAGCTGGAAAAACAAATTAATAGTGCGTCCTCCACAGAGATGGTTAACGAAAATGCAATGCTGGACTTGAGTTTGAACGTGGATAAAGTTCAAGAGGGTATAAAAGATGTCAAGGTCATTTCAGAAATAGGAAGCTTTCCATGAAGCCGCCTCAGTTCGACGGAAAAACTCCATGGGCAAATTACCGCCGGCAGTTTGAAGCAGCGGCCAAAGCAAACGGATGGAATGCAGGGGAAAGAGCTGTAGCACTGACACTTGCATTACGTGGAGAAGCGACAAATATTCTACAAACTCTCACCGCCCAAGAACAGGAGGACTATGATCAGCTGATTAAACATCTAGAATTACGATATGGCCACGCCCATTTGGAACACGTATACCACTCCCAACTGAAAAATCGCTGCCAGAAATCGGGCGAATCCTTACAAGAATTCGAAGCTGACATTGCACGCTTGGTTCGTCTCGCATATCCAGCCACACCGGAGAATGTAATGGAGCGATTAGCGGTTCAGGCATTCTTGGATGGACTCCGTGACCAAGAAACCAGACAAGCGTTGACACTAGCTCATCCAACACATCTCGTAGACGCACTGGCACGCGCTTTGGAATTTGAGGCAGCAAAGCAATCCTGCAAAAACCAAAGTAAAGTTCGAAGTATTGAAGAAGACTCACAGGAGCATGCTGACTTGGAAGCTGCCATAAGAAAAGTGATGAAGGAAGTTTTGCCTGAGAAAAGACAGATAAGATGCTGGAATTGTGGCAAAATTGGACATGTGCGTAGCAAATGTCCAACATTTGAAAACACGACTCCGATGCAGGAAAACTAAAGAAGGTCAACGAGAAGGGGCAATCGTCAGCCTGTGTCCAGCAAGCCCCGGTTAACAACGCATATGTCGCTATCCTGAAACGACAGAACAGAGGTGTTTTCGTAGACGGTCTCATCAATAACGAGCCTTGCACCATGCTGCTAGATACAGGTGCGACTAGGACAATTCTCGGACCTTCCTTTGCCAGAACACCGGAACGAATTGAACCGACAACTTGAAAGCTACGCACAGCAACAGGGGAGCCAGCTACTGTATATGGCGAGCTACCGATTGAAATAATTTTGGGCAGCACTAAAGTGAAACATCAGGCACTTGTAGCGGACATCGAAGACGATGCAATCATCGGAATGGACATCATGAATTCCAGAGGGTTTGAATTGGATTTCAAAGACGGCGTCCTACGTGTCAACGGAGGAGAGCTGGTACTTCATGGGAGAAGTGAAGAGTTGATCCGTATGCTGTTGGCTGAAGATGTAAGCGTACCTGAGAGGGCTGAAACCATTCTGGAGGCTCGCCTGGACGGGAGTGCGAGCAGTGGAGACGTGGTGATGTTCGAGCCCAAACTTCATGATGAGAAAATTGGACGAGGGATTGCACTAGGGAAGACCTTGTTGCGTGCTGACAAATTTGTGCCGGTAAGGGTCATGAATGTCAATTATTTCCCAGTGACCTTGAAGAAAGGAACAATTTTGGGGCACTGCTCGTCAGTTTCATCTGTGATCCGGGCGTACGAGGTACGATTAGCCAACCCAACAACTTGCCCACAGAACTAGAAAAATTAGTTGCCATCTCTTCCAAAGACATAAAACCAGCTCAACAGCCCAAACTAAGAGATTTAGTCAAAAAGTACCAAGACATCTTCGATACCGGACAAGGAAAAGGGGGTCGAACTAATGTGGTCCAGCACAAAATTGATACTGGAGGTGCTCGGCCGATCCGGCAATCAGCAAGAAGACTTCCTCTGCCAAGAAGGAAGAGGCTGACAAAATAGTCAGCGATATGGGAAAGAAGGAGTTATCGAACCATCTGACAGTCCCTGGTCCCTCCAGTCGTACTGGTGAAGAAAAGGATGGATCGACACGCTTTTGTGTAGACTATCGCCAACTTAATAATGTCACGAAGAAGGACAGTTACCCTCTCCCGAGAATAGATGACACCCTAGACACGTTGGCTGGTTCCACGATTTTCTCGACCCTTGATCTGAAGAGTGGATATTGGCAAGTAGAACTGGCTCAGGAAGATCGAGAAAAGACTGCTTTTACCATCGGCTCAGGATTGTGGCAGTTCACCGTTATGCCATTCGGGCTCTGTAATGCTCCCGCCACATTCGAAAGATTGATGGAGACAGTGCTGAAGGGACTCTCATGGAACACGTGTCTAGTGTATCTCGACGACATAATTGTGGTCGGCAGATCGTTCGAGGACCACGTGAAAACTTGGAGGAAGTATTCCTGCGACTGAGGAACTCCGGATTGAAGCTGAGCCCTAAGAAATGCCATCTGTTCCAAAAAGAAGTACGATACCTCGGCCACGTTGTCTCTGGGGAAGGAGTAGCAGTGGATGACCAGAAGATCAAAGCTGTTAAGGATTGGCCCATCCCAAAAGACATTCACCAACTTCGAAGTTTCCTTGGTTTATGCACATACTATCGCCGATATGTGCTGGGATTCGCCAACATCGCTAAACCACTGACCAGGCTCACGGAAGGCCAAACAAAGTTCCAGTGGTCCGAAGAATGTCAAGACTCATTCAGGAAGCTGAAAGAAGCTTTGATCAACGCACCTGTACTGAGCTATCCCCTACCCAAAGGGAAATTCATTTTGGATACGGACGCCAGTAACGTGGGACTTGGAGCTGTCCTATCTCAGATCCAGGAGGGACAGGAGAAGGTCATTGGTTATTTCAGCAAGACGCTTAGCAAACCAGAGCGCAATTACTGTGTCACCAGGCGAGAGCTGTTAGCTGTTGTAAAGGGAGTGGAGCACTTCTACAAGTACGTGTATGGAAGAAGATTCCTGTTGAGAACTGACCATGCAGCTCTCAAATGGCTCTTACAGTTCAAAAATCCTGAGGGTCAAGTAGCACGTTGGATCGAGAGACTCCAAGAATTCGATTTCGAGATCGAACATCGAGCCGGAACTAGCCATAAGAATGCAGATGCCTTGTCGCGAAGACCATGTCCAGATGATTGCTCACATTGCCGACGAGCAGAAGAGAAAGAAGCAACACTTTGTAGAAGGAAAAGGGAACCGGAACCCGAGGATCCGAAACGTGTGTTGGAGGCCGATATTGGTGGGGAAGACAGACGCCAAATAATTGTTCCCAGGAACAGAAGAGAGGAAGTGCTGCGGGAAATCCATGATGGAGTCGCTGGAGGACATCTGGGAGTGACGAAGACCCTGCAGAAAGTGAGGCAACGGTTTTACTGGACCAATTGTCAAGCTGACGTCCAGGACTGGTGCAGAAAGTGCGCTGTATGCGCTGCTAGCAATGGACCTCGAATACGACCCAAGGCCCCGATGCGTCAGTACAACGTAGGCAGCCCGTTCGAGAGAATCGCCATTGACATCGCCGGCCCGTTTCCCGTATCCGACCACGGGAATAAATACATCCTTGTGGCAATGGACTACTTCAGTAAGTGGGCGGAAGCCTATGCCCTGCCCAACCAGGAAGCCATCACCGTCGCCGACGTCTTGGTGAAAGAGTGGATATGTCGATTCGGTATTCCAATGGAGCTGCACTCGGATCAAGGCAGAAATTTCGAATCCAACCTGTTCCAAGAAATATGTCTCTTGCTGAACATCCGCAAGACAAGAACCACGGCCCTACATCCGCAGTCCGATGGAATGGTGGAACGGATGAACAGGACGATCAACCGCCACTTGTCCAAGGTTGTCTCTGACCATCAAAGAGACTGGGACCAGTATCTTCATTTGTTCCTGATGGCCTATCGATCCGCAGTACACGGTCAACCGGTCAAACTCCTGCTACTATTATAATGGGCCGAGAACTGCGACTGCCTTGTGACCTGAAGTTTGGGATACCGCCAGGACAAGACACTGCGGGAGAGGACTACGTCAGCAAACTTCGGCAGAGAATGGACGACATCCACGAACGAGTCCGGTTGAACATCCAGAGTGCCAGCGATAAAATGAAGAAGACCTATGACATCAAGGCCGACGCTGGAGGGTTTAAGGTTGATGACCAGGTTTGGCTGTACAACCCCAAACGTCGTCGTGGACTATCACCAAAGTTGCGGAACTCGTGGGAAGGCCCGTATAAAATCGTGAAAAGGATAAACGACCTTGTGTACCGAATCCATAAGCCACCCCGAGGGAAACCAAGGGTCGTCCATTTCAACAGGTTGGCCCTTACGCTGGAAACCATGACCAAGTTCGCACCCTCAAGCCACCGGAGGATGATATGACGTTCGAGAAGTTTATGTCCTTGTATTCAAACGGGCAGAAAGTTCTACATGGGGTTACTAGAGAGGAGTCACGAGACCTTTTCGAGGTGCCTGCTGACTACGCACTAGCGCACTGTGTGGCAGAAGATCTTCGAATGTCCAGGGGCATCGCCGTAGTGTTCTCCAAGAAATTTGGTCAACTCCAAACACTGCGGGAGCAGAATCCAGAAGTTGGTGGGGTGCTACAGTTGAAGAAAGGCCAGAGAAACATCTACTACCTAGTTACCAAGAGGCATTCCCAAGATAAACCGTCCTATGAAGATGTCTGGAAGAGTCTCACCAAACTAAGAGATACTATGGTAGACCAGAATCTGGTGGATCTAGCAATTCCAAAATTGTTCTGTGGTATTGATGGGTTGAACTGGAGAGTCATAAGAAGTGTGCTGGAGGCGATATTCAGATCCAGCGGCGTCAAGATTTTGGTTTGCTGTAACCCTCTTCCACGACCGATCATGAAGACCGTGGAGTGTTACTTCCATCGAACTTCACGGTGCAGATATGGGGAGTCATGCAGATATCGTCACACTCCAAGGATGAAATTTCGGGACGAAATGTCTTTAAGAAGGGGGCAATGTAACGAACCTAGGCCGGACCTGTCGCCTCACGCGTTGCCATCGACAACGATGAGGTCATCCCCGGAGATATTCGAGAACAATCCAGTCGCTCTGCCGCGGAAAACAACGGTCAATATTGGAAACAATTGGAACATGCTGGTCGCCAACTGCCAGAATTCGAAACATCGAGAATTCTGTAACGGAGATAAATAGGCAATCCTCAAGAGGGAGTGACAGTCTGAACGAGCCCATACGATCGAGCTATACAGTGGCGTAATATAAATTAAGTTGTAGATTTAAGTGTGAAATAAATTATTAAAACCAAGTTAAGTTTATTTACGTTACAATATATTGTTGTGAAAATTGGAACATTATTCTTGGAACTTTTTCTGATATTTGAAAATGACCTCCCCAAGTTGCAATACCAAATTTCAATCTAGAGTCAAAATTTCCATAATATATTGAAAGCAGGACTTTCGTGTTTTCAGTATATCAGTAAAAGATGTACTTTCTTCACTAGAGATACATTCTTGTACAACTTTTACTTTGTAGACATTTCTGTTGAATAAATATCACCTTACCCTTGGAAAGTTCATGGGAAAAGTTTGATCCAATTTCTGTTCCAATTAATTTATCGGTAACGTAGTTTAGGTAGGACTCATTTTCACTTTTTCCACTTGATTTTCCCTCACGTATTTGAAGTTTAACATCTTCGTAAACGATATCAATGTCATACTCAGTTTTGAGTGTCTCCATTTTCGATTCTACACTAGTTGTTGACGAATTGTGGGTATATTCCTCAGATCAATAAGGGTTATTTATTGATCTGAGGGCTTTGCCAACTTATAATACTTACAAAGGACATTCTATGCTAAAACTTTAAACATTCGCAACAAGAATGACACATTTTCACACCATCTTGTTTGTTTTAGATGAAATAAAAAAACTGTTTTTTGTTGGTTTTATTTCAATTCGAACATTTTTTCAAAATAATTCACAACAACTCCAGATGACTTCACTAAGGTGTCCAGAAACTACGTAAAAATTATTTTTTTTTGCAAGCAAATTAGAACATACTTTGTCTCCTTCAAAGTGAGTTTTTGAAAATGATATTGTCCTAAGATGTAAATACACCACTTCACCAGTCTTCAAATAAATAACACCACACAAAAAAAAAACTGGAAACAAATACAAAATGGAAATATTTTAAGAAAAACTCAAAACAAGTGTATAACCTCTAAGAAAACAGACAATGTACTTGTCTGGTTTGCATTTTCGCCACCCTGGCATCTAATTTTGAATTCTCAATCGCAGGATACAATTTCACTCGATTTAGTACACTTTCTTCTTCAAATCTGGTACAATGTCATTTAGGAAACGGCAGAACTGGGTTCAGATGTAACATGTAACTTTCTAACCTAACTTTTTAAAGTCTATGTAGAGGAATAACAGACCTGTTCAAGTTTTCTTTTATATTTAAACAAAGATTATTGTTGGCTAGTTCTTCCTCGATATGTAAGTCTTCCAAAAAATCCAGTGTGTTGTAATTCTTTGAAGTGACTTTTTGTAAATATATTTATCTATACTGTTGATGATTGGAAAGGCTAGTTTTTTCTCCCTTTTATTTTTGAATTTTTGGATGAGGTAGTTGATGAAGTTGGGATCGGACCCGTTATTGTGGGCTATTTGTTTCAAAATATGCATTTCTTTATTGTATTCGAAAAGGGATAATGGAGTATTTGAGAGCCGGTGAACAAAGCAATTGAAAGCTGCCATTTTATGCTGATGTGGATGGTTAAAATAGTTATGTATAGAATAGAATAGAATATTGATTGGTCCTTTATGATCAAATACATGATATAGGATAGGTCACAATGGGCATATAGTCCATTACGTCAATGTACAAATGACAGAAATATCAGTATTTTGGAGTATATGTTCGGAGATTCAATAAAGAACCACACAAGTTATGGAGCCACAGAGTTGTGACATAGAAATATAAAATAGGTCACTAAGTAGCAGTGTGTACATATATAACATCAAATAATATAACAATACATCATAACAATATAGGAATATATAAAATATACATATAAACATAGGTTACCACTATAACAATATGTATGACATGGTCTGTCTGAGTTGGCTTTCTATTGATACCGAACTCTAAATTGCTATTATTTTTATGTCCAAAAAGTTGTGTTGTATGTCATACATAACTATTCTAACAATCCACATCAGCATAAAATGACAGCTTTCAATTGCTATGTTCACCGGCTCTTGAATACTCCATTATCTCTTTCCAAATACAATAAAGAAATGCATATTTTGAAACAAATAGCCCACAATAACGGTTACGATCCCAACTTGATCAACTACCTCATACAAAAATTATAGGGAGGAAAAACTAGCGTTTTCAATCAACAGTATAGATAAATTGCAAGTTGCAGAAACATCTGCACTGACGACTATTACTAAAATTCGTCACCCAAATAATCCACTACACAACCCGCCAAATAATCTCCTATATATATATATGAGCTCACTAATGTTATGCCGATTGAAGATCGTCTGAACCATCTACTTCATCGATTTTGCCTGAAGCCCAAAAACATAGAGCTCCTCGATAGATTGACCCTCAGAAGAGACCCACAAATTCAACAGATACATCGGTACCCCCAGGCTACTACCTGGGAGAGAATTCAACAGGAATGCAATTAAATATCTTTGTTCCCCCATTTTTTTTTTCAAACTAACCAAAGTTTACATTATTGTTTATTTTTCCCTCAAACTTATATGTCAAGATTGAAGATTGTAACAATAAGCAGAAGGACTCCGGTCGATAGCCTATTGAATTGAATTTATTTCGGTTCAATAAAGTTCCTTTTATTATTATTATTGTATGAACGTGTCTCCGACATTATTGATTGCCATTAGCCATGTCACGAGAAACTCCTCAGTAGACTGGGGGCTTTCCAACATTTGTTGTAACTGTCTTAAAATGGAATTATTTTGAACTTTCTTCCACAGTTACCCTTGATAATCGGAAATGAGACTTCAAGTCCAAAAGTTGGCATGTCTAGTAACTACTTCGAAATAATTAGGTATTCTTGAATGTTTTTGGGGGCTTTTGTAAACATTGCAGCCAAAAAAATGAAAAGTCAGTGTATTATTTAATCTTTGATTTTGTAATATACCAACATAACCTCTGATGTAGTGGTTGAATTGACAGTTCCACCAAGTCGTTTTTATAAAACTGCTTGGAATAAGATGGTTCATAAAAATGACGTCATTCTCGTCCACCAATATAAAAACCTGCCCATACTTATAAAAAACAATTTTGGTTATGCGCTGAAAATTTTTGGTGGGACTCTAGGAAAAAAAAACTAAAAACCCTAGGTTTTCTAACCATTGTATTCAGACCATGCATATAGAGAATTGATATCTTCCTGTAACTTATAACAATCTTCAATGGTTTCAATAGGCAAATATAACTTCAGGTCATCGGCAAACAATGAGAATTTACAGAAATGAATTTCCAACATCGTTTATAAATAAGTTAAACAGCAGGGGTCCTAAATGAGACACTAGCATGTTGCTGAACAATAACTAGATCCTTACAATGCCAGTAAGTATGGGTGTTATTAGAATTTCCAGAAGTCTGGGAATGACTGAGCATGCTTATTGGTCTATAATTTTGAATATTTTATTTCACGCCATTCTTGTAAATTGGCACTACATAGCTGCTTTTCTCTTATCAGCAAAATTCTTTGGACAAATTTGGCAATGAAATTTTTTTTTACTGTATGAATTCTCCCGTGTCCCGTAAGATGCCCCTTTATAGATAAATATTTTGAACGAATTTTGCATTAAAACGGTTTTTATGAATTCGATCATGATTTAAAAATGCACTTTTAAATGCATTGAAATCTTCTGAAAGTGAAGAATCGGAGGGTGAAGATGGATCAGAGAGTGATGCTCCATCAAAATTAAATATTTCCAAAAGAAAGTCATTTTTGAAAATTAGAAATGAAGCAAATGTGTCAAAAAATTATCTATGTAACAAGGAAATCTTGAAACTAATGCACAAAGTGGAGGAATCGATAAATTTTCAAAGTGGCCTTTTGGATGACATACAGAAGAGCTTGAAGACCTTAACCAAAGAAAACAGCGCATTGAGGAAAGAACAGAAGGAATTGAAAAACAGAATCGAGGTACTGGAGAAGTTGAGTAGCGTCGACCATATAATAGAACAAGAACAAACAGAACATAAGAGTAAAAATATAATAATAATGGGACTTGGTGGTACGAATTCTGAAGAGGATGTGCACAACGTGTTCAAGAAAATAAACTTCGATGCAGAAAATGAATATAGTACTCAGGTTCTGAATAGTCAAGTCAGCCAGAAAACCTATACTAATTAAATTTCGAAATAAGGACAGAAAAAAGTATTGGAAGCAAAAAAACAAGAAGCAATTGGATACCATGGAATGTGGAATTAGTGGAGAAAAAATCAAAATTATATATATATATATATATAAATGAAGATCAATGATAATGATGATAACTTAGTTATCGAAATGCGCATATAGGTGTGAAGTGAACAAGTGTTGTGAAGGGGTTACTTGTGCAATTTTGTGATTGTGTGACACCACAGCATCGACCCAGTCTTCATATTTTACAAATCAAACATACAGAGCATACTCAAGTAAGTACAGTCCTTGAACAAATGTGGCTACAAATACGATTTTCTGATATTAATTATGATGATGAATTATTTTTTATGGGTGATCTGAATCTGGATCTCATGAAACCTAACTCAAAAACTGACTTACTCATTGACATGTTAGACTCTTTTAACTTGGTGAAAGTAGTAAAAAAACCTACAAGAACAACTGCCACCCTATTGGATATAATTGGTCAAGTAACGCAAATCTCATGGTAGGTGAAGCAAAACATATAGATATGCACTCCATTACTGATCACCAATTGATTTATTGTGAGATCCAAACAAAAATACCAAAAATTAAAGAAAAATTCAAAAATTATCAGTACCTACTCAATTTAGATGAATTCAATAGTGACATGTGCAGGGTAAATTGGCAACAAATATTTTATGATGATAAAAAAGCAAGAGTTACTAAACCCAGGACACCATGGTGGACTGAAAGGTTGCGTTAGCTGAAGAGAGACAAGAACAGAGCACTCAGCAAATTTAAATCAACTAGAGATCCGGATGATTGGGAAGCATATAGGCAACTGAGCAATAATTTCACGTCAAGCATGGTATTACACTCAGCTTGATAAAAATGTGTTTTCCCGTATATTATACCTTACCTGACCCACTTGTACAATTGTTGCATTATGGGAGGGTTATTTTCCAGTAAATTGGAAAAATGATTTTATTACTCCTCTACCAAAGGGAAAAAATCCAAAAAATCTTACCGACCTGAGACCTATCAGTAAACTACCAGTGATATTAGAGCGGCTTATATATGTACAGATGATTGACTATCTGAAGGTAGAAAATCCTTCTTCACAAACCCAATCAGGTTTTTGTAAAGGATTTAGTATCACAACTACTCTAACTAAGGTATTGGATGATATCATGCTCGCCATGGACCAAGTGGATATAACAGCCTTGATTTTGCTGGATTTCAGTAAGGCATTTGACACCCTAGGGACTGACCTGCTGTTATCCAAGCTTCACTATCACGGATCACGGAATAATGTTGTTGAACTTATAAAAACATGTCTCTATAGATGATAAAATGTCAAGTTCTCGACTAGTATCAAGGGGAGTGCCGCAGGGCTCAATTTTGAGCCCATTACTTTTCTTGATATATACTATCGATATATCTAACCAAGTTGATAATTGTATAGAACACAATTCGCGGGTGACACACAAATATACACTCATTTCAAAAAACATGAAGTACGTCAGGCATGTTTGAATATCAACAAGTAATATTTATAATTATGCATGGGCTGAAAATCAACACGAATAAAACCCAGGCAATAGTTCTTGGAAATAGAAATACTACTAATGATGATCTGATCATTGTCATCAACGGGAACAAAATTGAGCCAGAAACTTGGGTCTAATAATTGATACAAAGCTTAAATTTAAATCGCAGGTTAGCTCATTACTACAAAAATGCTACATGTCTTTGAGAAATATTTATCAATGTAAAAGCATTCTAAACTTTACACTTCGTAAGCAGCTGTGTGAATCACTTGTATTGAGTCATCTAAATTATGCTTACGTGGTATATGGACCGTGTCTAGAATCGGAATCTGCAGCAAAAATTCAAAGAATACAGAACTCTTGTGTGCGGCTAATTTTTTCCTTGGGCAGATCTGATCATGTGTCTGAGAAACTTTCCCAGATAGGTTGGCTTAATATGTTTAATCGAAAAAAACTACACTTGGCTTGCTTAGTTTATAAAGTCTCACAAAATAGATCCCCAACATACATTCATAATATACTAATCATGGGTTCTGCCATCCACAACCGCAATACCAGATACAGTAATCATCTGATAATTAAAAAACATAAAACATCTTTGTACCAGAGATCATTCTCCTATAATGCTCCTAAGATATTCAATATGATACCACTAGCAGTAAAGAATGAAAAGTCAGTCCTAAGCTTCAAAAGATCGTACAAGAATCACCTACTATGCATGCACGATGCATCAATCCTGTTCGCGCCGTTTCCCCTATATGTTTTACCTTCCCAGCTTTGTCTTCTTGTTGAATAAATTAAAATCCATCCATTCATTGTATACTTTACTACACTTACACAAAAGACACTTCACCGAAAATAACCTATCTAACCTAAAACTCAAGCTTTCTTAACAGATATGAGCGACCTTTACAAACTAAATGATCCCAATGAGGCATGGAACTTTTTCTGGAACAACTTCTTGTATGTTCTGGACCAAACATGCCCTCTAACTAAAGCTATGATTAAAAATAATACACACACAAACAACTGGGTAGATCAGGATATCGTTGAAGAAAGCAAATGAGTAAAAAATCTATATTGGCTCCAGAAAAATACAAAAAACCCAGTTATAATTGAGAAATAATAAAACTCAAAAAAAAAAATTCACAATAAACTAAAATTACATAAACAAGAATTTTATCACAACTAAATTCTAGATGCTTCTAATACCAACAAAGAAATATGGAACATTGTTAACACTACTCTAGGCAGATTAAAACAACAATTAAACATTACACCTATTACTGATGAGGATAGCAACAAAATAACAAACCCCCTAGACATCTCAAATAGTTTTTGTAACTACTTTTCGAATATTGCTGGAAAGGAAGTGGACACAGATTTTGGTGACCAAAAAAACAAAAATTGTACCATAGGCCAAATTTGCAACAACTCGCTTTACTTTTATGAAATAACGGCCGAGGAAGTAGCCGAACACTTATCAGAAATAACCAACAAAAACTCCTGTGGTCATGATGGACTACCTATAAAAGTTCTAAAATATGTTGCGGACTACATCATCTACCCCTTATGCTTTATTTTCAATCTGTCAATTGCACATGGAATATTCCCAAACCTTTTAAAAATTGGTATTATAATTCCACTCCACAAAAAAGGCGACATAAGTCAAATAGAAAACTACCGACCCATTACTATTCTCTCATGTTTTTCAAAACTGCTCGAGAAAATAACACAAAAAAGAATGACTTTGTATTTGTATAATTTCAGACTACTATCAACAAAGCAACGCGGCTTCAGGCCAATTTTTTTTACAAATACTGCTGCATTCAGCCTCTTCCAAAATATTTATGAGTCTATTGACCAAGGAAAACATGTAACTATTTTCTTTGACCCCACTCGTGCTTTCGACTGTGTTGACAAAGGAAATCTAGTAAAAAAACTATCGTGAACCTTTGAATAAATGGATCGAATCATTTTTATCTGATAGGCAAATTATTGTAAAAGTGGGCAATATAAAATCCTCAACACAAAAAATAAACCTAGGCATACCTCAAGAAAGCGTCGTGGCACCCCTCCCCTTCCTGATTTTCATTAATGATCTTGATAACCACTTGCCACAAGTTCTTAACCTTGTTATGTTCGTCGATGACACAACTATAGACGTAACAGGAGATTCATGTGAAGAAGTTCAGTAGAAGGCAAACAATCTACTTAAAACATTTTCATGAATGGTGTAGCTGTAACACTCATTATCAACGAATCTAAAACAAAATATATATATATCATTTCAACTCAAGACGACCGACTCAAAATATCAAAATTGTCCTTAACAATAAAACGCTTGAAGAGACTGATTCAACCAAATTTCTGGGTCTTTATGTAGATCGAAACCTCTCATGGGCTGAACACATCAAGTGCATCTCCAAAAACAAAAAACTGAGCTCAGCATATTTTGCAATACGGAATCTGAAATCTATTTTGTCCCAGAAACAATTGTTAAGCACTTACTATTCTCTAGTATATCCACATTTAAAATACTTAATAATCTTCTGGGACACAGCAGTAGATATAAATCGAATATTCATACTTCAAAAGAGAATTATTGGACTCATCTTTGGTATAAAACCACTAGACTCATGTCGCCAAGTTTTTAAAAAATGACTGTCTACAATATATTAATATTGGAAGCATCCCTCTTTGTAAAATATAATATATCCCTGTTTCCACCCAACAATAGCATCCACAACCACAACACAAGAAATGCTTGTAATATACATATAAGAATTTTTTTTTTTTTTAAAAGGTCCACTGTATGTCTGCAGCACTATTTACAACAAAATTCCACCAGAACTAAAAAATGTTGGTAATATAGGTCAATTCAATAAAATCAATAAAAAAGCATTTTAAAGGAAAATCATGTTATTCTATAGCTGAATACTTAGAGGCTTAACATATTGCTAAAATTGTCGATGTATTTTAAATTTTCTCATGTAATGATTTATGTTTTTATGTCTGTTACTATTGTAATACTATGGCTGTGACTTTTCACTTCCTGTTAAAGGTTATACGTGAATAAAGATGTGAATTTCATGAATGTATTTTATTATTGTTTGTATGTCTCATGCTATTCATGAATGTATTTTATTACTGTTTCATGGTACTCGGTTGAGTAGAGCAGCTATAAGCTGGACTTCGCCGAGGATAAATAAAATAAAGACCTTTCATTATTATTATTATTATTAAATGGGTTTTCTCCCGTATAAACTCTCATGTTCCGTGAGATTGGTCTTCCAGATAAACCATTTTAAACAAATTTTGCATTGAAATGGTTTTTTTCCCATATAAATTTTCTTGTGAATAGATAATGCAAAACTCTACAAACTTTGCATCGAAATGGTTTTTCTCCTGTGTGACGCAATAATGTTCTATCAGCAAAATTATTTGGACAAATTTTGCATTGAAATGGTTTTTTTTTTCATATGAATTCTATCATGAATTAATAATGCACTTTTAAATGCAAAACTCTTCAGACAAACTTTGCATTGAAATGGTTTTTCTCCCGTATGAACTCTCTCATGTTCTGTAAGATTGGTCTTGTGAGAAAACGATTTCAAACAAATTTTGCCATGAATTATTAATGCACTTTTGAATGGAAAACTTTTCAAACAAATTTTGCATTGAAATGATTTTTTTCCCATATGAATTCTATTATGAATTAATAATGCACTTTTAAATGCAAAACTCTTTGAACAAACTTTGCATTGAAAGGGTTTTTCTCCGGTATGAACTTTCTCATGTGCATGAATTATTAATGAACTTTTAAATGCAAAACTCTTCGGGCAAGCTTTGCATTGAAATGGTTTTTCTCCCGTATGAACTCTCACATGTTCCATGAGATTGGTTTTCCGGGAAAACCATTTTAAACAAATTTTGCATTGGATTGGTTTTTCTCCAGTATGAATTGTCTCGTGTTCCATAAGATGCACCTTCTGGTTAAACGATTTCATACAAAACTTCCATTCAAATGGTTTTTCTCCTGTGTGCGTTTTCTCGTGCCCCAATACATTATGTGTCGTAGTAAAAGACTTGGACAATGATTTGCACTGAAATGGCTTCTCTCCATCCTCTTCTATACTTTGTTGGGGCCATGTTTTGCAGTCTATAGAAAAAATGGAAAATTAATAGATTTATTTCATCCCAAGAATCCTCACAGGATTTACAGAATGCAAATAATGAATATGTAGTTGAAAAGTAAAAGAAAAACATGTTAAAATTAGAAAAAAGAGATATTAATAAACCAAATTATGAAAAAAAAAACAAAAACCCCAACTTCATGAAAAATAATCAACAGAAAAGAGAAATACAAGCTCGATAATCTATATAATTTTGTTTCTGCAATGTAGAATATACCATGCAATGTTTTTTTGTTCAATTCCTACTTAAGCAAATGGAACTGGAACCAACCGCGGAAAACTGCCGGGACCTGTTTTTAACTTATTTAATTATTAGATATACGTGGGGGTTTGCCTTAACCGACCGGCCGAGTAGACCAGAACTACAATGAAAATCTCCCCAAGTTATGGAATTTTTGATACATAACAGAATACTGAGTGCACAGCAGTACGGTTTTCAGAAATCGAAGAATACAACCGACGCAATACATGTCAATGATTTACAGAGATATTAATGATAAAGAAGCTGTCACAGCAATGCTCTGTGACCTATCGAAAGCATTCGATTGCGTCAACCACGAGGTATTGCTGTGCAAACTTTAATTGTATGGATTCAGAGGAAACACTTTTAAATGGTTCGACTCGTATCTTTCTGATAGAAAGCAGTTTGTGAGACTAACAACATCTTCAAATACTGCAGAAATTAAAAGTGGAGTACTACAAGGCTCGGTGCTGGGTCCTGTTTTGTTCCTTTTATATATAAATGATCTGACCATGTTACCAATTTCCGGAAGGTTCACGTTATTTGCTGACGACACCACCATACTATGGCACAATAAAGGTAAAAGTAAATTGAACGAAATGATATCTTCCGACATGGTTATAATCCAGAATTGGTTCGACTCTAATTTACTCACTCTGAATTCAAAAAAAACAAGTGTTATTACATTCAAATGTTGTATATCAAATGTGCATTTAGGAAGCCAACTGGTGGTAAACAAGAACTCAGCAAAATTTTTGGGATTACTTTTGGACAGTAATCTGAAATTTGAAGAGCATATAACTCATTTAAATAAAAAACTGGCTTCTGGTTGTTATGTTATGAGGACAGTATCAAACGAATTGGGATCTACTGCTGCCAAATCTGTTTATTATGCACTTATAGACTCCCATTTACACTATGGCATATCTTTCTGGGGGGTATGTAACAATCAACTCTTCCAGTCGGTGTTTGTGCTTCAAAAACGGGCAATTAGATACCTTTGCAAAGCCAAATGGAGAGATTATTGTAAATCTCTTTTTAAAGATAAAAAAATCCTAACTCTTGTCTCAATTTTCATATTGGAGACAGTTTCTGTAATTCATAAGAATAGATTGGAATATGAAATCAACTCCCCATTCCCACTTCTAACCTAGTAAAAGATTCTCTGATTTACAATGGAGTGAAAATGTATAATAAAATACCAAGTGATATCAAAGAGAGAAATCTCCAGGTTTTTAGATACAAACTAAAAACTTTACTTAGTGATAAGGCCTACTACAGCTTGATTGAATTTTATGATGATACACTTTAGTTAATGTTTACATTTGTTCATATTGTTAATTTTGTTCAAACTTTTTAATGTTTTTGTGAAAGTATTTAATTAAGTCTCCTCACCAGTTATGTTTTTACACGCTTATTTTAGCTTTTTTATCCTGTGACGTGGTTATCTATTTTTGACAGTAACTTATGTTCATTCGCATACTGTGAATGTTTATTTATGTGTTTGTCAACGAGATTTTTTCTTATGTACAATAAACATACATTCTCTCTCTCTCTTTCTCTCGAGGTGGAACTGCATAAGCCGAAGACTGCATGACTAGTGGGTGGACTAGTTACGTTTATGCAAACTCCTGGGTATTTGGCACCCTTCGGTTTCATTTGCCTTCCGGGGCTCTGCTGCAGGTGACTGTCTTTCCTCAGCTTTTCGTGGGACCTATCATGGTTGAAAACGCGAAAAACGGGGCAAGGAAAACTCTCCAAAAACCATGGGAGGATAAAAAACTGAGGGTTGTTGAAGAGGCAGCAGTGCCTCACAAAGATATATTTGTGAAAATCCTAGCCAGATGAGCCACAAGCTCAAGGCTCTTCAAATATACCTCCAACATTCAAAAGCAGCTACAAGTGTGCTCAGGTGGAGGTTCATTGAAGGAAATATCAATATAGGGTTGCTTCAAGAGCCCTGGATTAATAGAGGACGAATACAAGGACTAGCAATAGAATCACGTTACTTTTTTGCAACACTCATGAAAAACCACGAGCAGC
Source organism: Gonioctena quinquepunctata (assembly GCA_018342105.1). Lineage (NCBI taxonomy): Eukaryota > Metazoa > Arthropoda > Insecta > Coleoptera > Chrysomelidae > Gonioctena > Gonioctena quinquepunctata. The sequence goes on along the minus strand of JAFIRS010003272.1, from coordinate 70,212 downwards.
CATATTGGTCACACCCAACATTAAATTTACTCCTGTTCCAGAATTGATCACTGGAGATTTGGCAACCGCAATCGTTCCAAGTGAAACAGGCAAGAGGTAGATGGTTATTGCCTCTGCCTACTTCCCATGGGACTCGCTGACACACCCACCACCAGAGGAAGTCCAAAGCCTCATCAGATGGTGTCAAAGAGGAAACAGGCACTTCATTCTGAGCTGCAATGTGAACAAGCACCATCTCACATGGGGAAGCACGGACACAAACACACGAAGTGAGTACCTTCTAGAATATTTGTCTGCACTAATACAGACATTGTCAATAAATGTAACAAACCCACCTTCATAAATGCGATCAGAAAAGAGGTTCTTGACCTAACCCTTGCTGATCCATTTATAACAAACCACATTCACAACTGACTCCTCAATGTTGGATCATCAACCCATAAGTTTTGACTTGAAGTCATTGGAAACACGCTTCGAGTTCAGTCATCCTAGTTCCTAAAATTCTTAATCTAACTCAGGCCCTGGAGTTCAGACCAATCAATACTCTGCCTCCTATTGAAATAATTGTTTATAACCAACATCGGTAACCAGTCAGGCTTTCGAACAAATTATTCTTGTGAATCTGCATTACAGCTTACTATTTCAAAATGGTAACAACTGTTTGATGGAGATAAATTAATTGTGTCAGTTTTTTTAGATTTCAAAAGAGCTTTCGAAACTATCGATAGAAAAGTACTAATTCTCAAATTAAAATATTATGGAATTGAGGGTACATTATCAAATTGGTTTGAACAGTATCTCTCAAATAGAAAACAAGTCTGCAAAATGGAAAAATATATTTCTGATGAATTAACAAATAACATAGGGATGCCTCAGGGAAGCGTTTTAGGTCCACTTCTATTTATTATTTATTTAAAAGACATACATTATATCAACCACTGTGACTTTCTAAATCTCTTTGCAGATGATACTCTTGTGGCATGTTACGGAAATAATCTTGAATATTCTGTCATGAGATTGAATTCGGTTTAAAACAGAATTAAACATACCTGGGTGCCAATAAATTAAAATTATATGTGAAAAAAACTAAAGCCATGATTCTTTGCAATAAACAAAAATTACAGAGCATAAATTATGATGATATACATTTAAGAATTGAAAAGGATAATATAGAATGGGTGAGTTCAAATACCTGGGATTCATTATCGACAATAATTTATCATTGAAGTGTCATTGTGAGTACATCTGTAGGAAAATTACAAAAAAACGATTTTTCTTTCCCAGAGTTGCTACCTTTTTATCAGTTGAAAGTAGAGTGAGGGTTTATAGCCACACTTTGACTATTGTGCAACATTACTATATACATTGAATAAGAATGAATTGCAACAAAAGTTACAGAAGCTCCGAAACAGAGGAATGGCAATTATACTACGATGTAATAGATATGCACCAATAAAGACTATGTTGAGAACACTAGATTGGCACACCATTGAAAACAAACTTTATGGCTATGGTTTTCATTTTTAAACTTACAAGAAATATGTTACTGGATTATCTAGATTGTTTTGTATCTTATAACAATGAAGTTGAATATCCATTCTAAGAAATCTGAATACCACCTGACTTAATGATGTGAAGCTATCAATTGCCATTTCATTAACTTGTCAATTAATTGTGTATTTTAAAACACAAAGTGAATAATATGACCACTGTAAAATTGAACCCTTTCGGGAGCATGACGTTCTGGAGGCTGTAGATAGTATCAAATCAAATACAGAAGGTTCTGATGGAATAACCCTCCATATGATAAAAATGTGCTGCCCCTTTTTATTGTCATTTATCGCTCACATATTCAATTGCTGCCTACTTGAGGGATATTTTCCTATAAATTGGAGAAATGCAGTTATTTTACCGTTACCAAAGGTCTCAAATCCTAAATGTCTGTCTGATCTGAGACCTATCAGTAGGCTTCCAGTGCTATCCAAGATGTTCGAAAGACTGATTTTCAATGAAATTTTACGTTTCCTTACAGAGAATGAACTATTTTCTGATTGCCAATCTGGTTTTAGGTCTGGGCATAGTACAATTACAGCATTAACTGAAGTATTAGATGATATGTTTCAGGCAACTGATGGTAGCAATACATCATTACTGGTTACATTAGACTATAGTAAAGCTTTTGATACCCTGGGTCATAATCTATTATTGGCGAAACTAAATTATTACTGTTTATCTAAGGAAACCATAGGATTAATTGGAAGCTATCTCTCCAACCGATGTCAGTATGTTGTCCTAGAGGACACCAGTTCAAGTGCAATGCCATTACCTCGAGGAGTTCCTCAGGGCTCAATACTAGGGCCGCTACTCTTTTTACTTTATACTATGGATCTAAAAGAACTTTCTGGTGACTGTTATACACATCAATTTGCTGATGATACTCAAGTGTATGCAAGCTTCAACAAAGATAATGCTGACATGGTCATTACAAAAATCAATGATACTCTTGAAAAAATATTGAAATACTCCAATAAACATGGTTTGAAATTAAATCCCACTAAATCACAAATGATATGTTTTGGTAATAGTGATTATGCTACTGAAGAAGTAGTAATTAATGGTGTGAGTATTGAGCCCTGTAGAGCAATAAAAAATTTGGGACTATTCATTGATGATGATTTACGGTTCAAAACGCATATTAAGCATATAGTCCAGAAAAGCTATATGTCATTAAGAAATCTTTACCGCAACAGAACAATACTAAACAAAGAATTGAAAAAACAGTTATGTGAATCACTAGTTTTGAGCCACTCAAATTATGGCGATATTATTTATGGACCATGTCTCGATATTCGAACTTCAACTAGAATTCAAAGAATTCAGAACTCATGTATTCGTTTCATCTGTTCACTAAGATTACGAGACCACGTAACTCCATTCAGAGCTGAACTAGGGTGGCTTGATATGCAGGACAGAAGGAAACTTCACCTTGCATGTTTTGTTCATAAAGTATTAGAAAAAGGAACTCCCTCGTATATTAGAAAAAAAATGTCATATAGGTCGGTTGTGCATGATGTAAACACCAGAAATAGAAACCTACTTGTAATACCCAGGCATAACACTGCTGCATTCAAAAGGTCATTTTCTCATTCTGCGGTAAAAATATTTAACTCCATACCAATTCCTATCAAGAACAAATCATCTAATGGATTTAAAAGAGCCTTTAAGGAATACCTTATGGTTCTATAACAGTTTTGTTTTATATGTTGTAATTATATTAACGTTCTCACTTTACGCATTCTTTGCATTATTTACATGTTACATTTTAGTTATTTGAACATACCTGTTACTCCCGTGATTGTTAATTATAATATATGTATATATATATGTAGGCATTATTCTGTATGAAATAATTTATTTGTAACTGGTACTCGGTTGAGTTGAGCAGTCTAACTGGACTTCGCCGAGGATAATTGAAATAAAGACATTTTATTATTATTATTAAGTTCATAACTATAACACCAGGAGCATCCACAGCTTTCATATTCCTCGAACACGCCTGGGAAGTAGTATAAAATCACTCTTTATCAAAGGTACAGATGATTTTAACAAACTACCTGTTGACCTCAAAAATAGTATGCCACTATATATTTTTAACAACGGGGAAAGCTAATTCATCCATTAAATCAATAGATCAAAATGATTACATATGTAAATGATATTTGTTGTTTACACTTTAAAAATTAATTATTGGCTTTGAAGTAACCACATAAATGTACTGGTGTGTAGAGTGGGTTAATTTTACTTTTTGACTCCTATCTTAGATGTGTGTGTATTTTTATGTGCACTTTTTACTTGTGTTTTATTTTTTATTCATTTATTTTTCTTTTATAATGCTTATTGAGATATATAGTAAAACTCACTTATAACATACACGCTTATTATGAACCCACGGTTATAACGTACCAAACGAAAAGTGCCGGCAGGTATTATGAAGCTGTTTTAATTATTTTTTAACAAACTTTTGATATAACGTACTTATTCTTAAGTTCCCCGCCGGTACGTTATAACCAAGCTTTACTGTATATGTGTATTTATGTTTATATGTATAATATAATTATTGTTTGTATATTCGGGCCTATTTCAATATTTTCCTTTCATATAGGATACCCAAACTGACCAACTGGGATGCTTATAGAGAGCATCTCGAGAGGCTATTGGGGGACCAACATATATCCATCGATTCAGCTGAGGAACTTGATAGAGCCTCAAAGCAGCTTCAAAATGCTATAATGAAAGCATATGAAATCAGCTGACCAGCAAAACATAAGGCAGTCAACTTGGTGGAATAAAGAGTTAGCCAGACTCAGGAAAAAAGTTAGGAAACTCTTCAATAGAGCTAAAAGTCTGGGACACTGGGAAGACTACAAAGCGGCTCTTTCTGAGTACATCAAGGAACTCAGAAAACGTGTGAGGGGATTACGGAATTATCCCCAGGTCAACGCCTCCAGAAAGTTCTATCTAAAGAACATACCAACGGTATGGGTCTGATCAATAATCCGGCCGGTGGATATGCAGAAAACAAGAAGGAAAGCATACGTGTTCTCATCCAGACACACTTCCCTGAGTCTATGGTTATTGAAGACGAACTGCAAAGGGCTCAGCTGGAAGGGATTGTCACTAACCCCAACAGATCCATCAGCAGCCCAGCTAGGAAAATCTTCACTACCCAAAAGCTTCAATCCTTTCAAATCGGCCGGAAAGGCCTTGAGATAGTAGAGCCCTTCTTACAAGACGTATATTCTCATTTCGCATTGAAATGCTGCAAAACAGATGAAAAATACTTGCAAACATAATCGAAAATGGGCAAGTGCGTGAAAGCGGCTGAGTAGTGGGGGAAGACCAGCAGATGCGGGTTAGCATATGTATAGTAATACGAGCATGCTACGCCAGTTATGAATATGCTGCTCTACTCCCACTCCCGAGCCGCTTTCATGCACTCGCCGATTTTTGGTCATGTTTGCAAGTATTTAACTATCAAAATCTTTCAGAACTATTGAAATCAGACCACCTATGACGCATCTAGGTCTGCTGCAATAAAGTGAGTTAAAAAAATCAAATTGCAATTATGCCAAAACTAATAATTAAACAGTGCCTGAGTTTTTCCACATAAAGTACATATCAATCACTACTTTGTCATGGAGAGCCTGCTTCAAAACTTGAAAAATGATGGTGTTATGAATTTAAAACAAACGCGGATTTTTCCGGTTTTTCTCCGTTACTCATAATCCGATCGAGTTGTGCTAGGGCTCATTTTCTTTGCATTTTGATTCTCTACAATTCGTCCATTGAGAGTATGAGATTGCTTTATTAAAAATGCTTTTAAATGTTTATAACAAATTTAGAAATGACAGTTGGGAGTAGGGAACATGACAGTTGGGAGTAGGAAACATGACAGTTGGGAGTAGGAAACATAACAGGATATAACTACGGACCGTCTTTCGTATGATGGCGCAGTCGGTTTCCTGATAGTATTTTTGTCATGAAAAAATCTCTATTGATTGGTCTATTAGAGTCTGTTTTCAATGGGTTACTCACTGAACATCAATAAAACACCTGTTCCTGATGGTACTCCCACAATGCTGCTATACTTTTGTCGCTGTTCACTTGCTAAACCATTGCATACTTGATTTTCAACAACACTCAAATCAGGGATATTTCCGGTAAAATGGAAAAATAGTTTTATATCACCAATATACAAATCTGGAGACATTTCTGATATCTCTAATTATAGACCAATTGCCATCTTAAGTGATATACTAAACTACTTGAAAAACTCATCTGTGATGATATTAAATTTTCCCTCACACAGATTGGAGAACAGCAAGGTTTTGAAGATGGAGATCGACCACTACTAATTTATTTCTCTTTAGTCAATTCATTTTGGATTCCTTGGAGAACCGGTGTCAAGTTGATACAATTTACACTGACTTCTCCAAGGCATTCGATAGGGTGGATCGTACTATTTTGATATCTAACCTGGAAGCAATTGGTTTTTTTGGCACTATTCTTGAATGGCTACCTCACAGATAGGATTCAATTTGTCAAAATAAAAAACTACATCTCAACGGAGATTCATGTTACCTCTGGAGTTCCACAAGGGAGTCATCTTGGTCCGTATTTATTCAATCTTTTCATCAATGACTTGAGCAATGTAACGCATAATTGCCAGTTCCTATTGTTTGCGGATGATATGAAAATATTTAAAAGAATTTCCTGCCAAGAAGATTCTTATGATCTACAGATAGTGCTAGACAAACTTGGAGAATGGTGCTCCAGTAATAACCTGCATCTCAATGTGAAGAAGTATAAATTGATGTCTTTCTATAGATCGAAAAAAAGAATAGAGACTTCTTATAATATATATGGGGAGTCACCTGAGTCTGTGCTGTGGATACCATAAGAGACCTGGGAATTATAATGGATAGCAAACTTGATTTCAACCATCACATTAATACAATGACCAACAAAGCGCTAAAAATGTTGAGATTTGTTGGTAGAGACACATCTGAGTTTAATAATTTAAATTCTTTAAAATGTGTATACAACTGTCTTGTTAGATCGATTCTAGAATACAACTGTTCGGTCTGGTCACCTTTTTATGAAGTGCATATATCACAAATTGAAAAGTTCAAAATAGGTTTCTTCTAGGTATCTTGCCTACAAACTGAAGATGTCATTGCAACTCTATTCCCACGACTATATCAGAACAGTAACAAATATTGATAAACCGGAACTGAGGAGAACAAAATCTGATATATATATATATATATATATATATATATATATATATATATATAATACATAAAATCTTGAATGCAGATATTGATTGCCCAGAGCTGCTAGGTCTCATTAATTTATTTGTCCCACCCAGAAATACTAGTTACACATGTACATTCAAATAAGGGAGCCATAGATGTAATTATGGGCTGCATTCAACAATATCACGAATAATGTTGCATTTGACCTCTTCGCTATGTCCCCGGCATCACTGAAATATTGTAGAGCACTATGATAAATTAATTAACTAATGAGAATTTCATATTTGCTCTTCACCAACTCTCTCACCCCCATTTCTTTCAGTTCCCTGTAGTATATATGTATGTATGATTATGTATGCATATATAAATTTTTTATTAAAAACTCTCTCTCTCTCTCTCTATATATATATATATATATATATATATATATATATATATATATATATATATATATATATATATATATATATATATATATATATATAATGCTGAAAAGCAGAATCATTGTAGCTGCTCTCGGAGAGGAAAAGGTCAGAATGACAGTAGAAAAAGGTTATCCCAAGGCAGGGTTCTATCGCCTTTGCTGTGGTCACTGACCGTGGATAATCCGATAGTGAAGCTATAAGAATCTGGAATGATGACTCAAGGTCACGCCAATGACCTGGTCGCCACTATTCCCTAATTGGATATAAGATAAGATGGCCGCCAGGTCAAGTACATGTGCAGAAGCTCTCTTAGAAAACACAAATCAAAAAATTTGCAAACACTGTAATAGGAATATAATCAAAGATAAATCATTTTGTAACAAGTGCAAACATAATTTTCATCCAGGATGCTGGAGACAATCACTTCAACTAAAAAATCCAGTGTGTATTCATGACCCTGTGATGGAGATATCAAGTGCTGAATGTGAAGATACAGTTTATTATGGTGCAATCGACGAAATTTGCAACAGTGAGTCCAATGTAGATTATGTATTCATCAAATATATTCTTTAACAAAAAGATGCCATAATTCATCATCTACAGGAAAAAATCAGCTTACTGAACTAATGAATGGAAAAAATTTCCCAACAAAACACGCCAACAAAGAGCTGGTACAAAAAAGTGATAAGGCTGATACCAAAAGACTCTGTCCTGACACTAACCCAAAAAAACTCTATATCAAAGATAAACAAACAAAAACACCAACTGTGGATAGTGGATATTTCTTCTGTGACTCATAAAATGACAGAACAGAAGATGAATGAATTTTTAACACTAGATAGTGGAAACGAAACAAGGACAACATTACAGGGTGGAGCTTACAAATCCCCAAAAACAAAAATAACTTCTGAATTAGAACAGGAACAAATAAAAACAATGAATAACATTATAAACTTGGATTCTGATGAACCTGATAACCCTAATAACCAAGGCTTCACAAAACCCAAAAGGAGACATAGAAAACCAAGAAAGGTTACTTATGGGACAGGGGAAGATGACCATAATTTCCAAGAAAAGGTTGAAAATAAAAAAATTTGGTTATACATCACTAGAGTTCCGGACCACACATCTCAAGATAACATCAGCCAATACTTACAAACTAAACTAAATACTCAAGATGTCAGCGTAAAGAAGTTGGAATTTTCAAACATACGCCCAGATAACCAATCCTTCATGATTGGAGTAAATCCAGAAAAACTACAACCTGTTTACGACTCAGACTTTTGGCCTAGGAAAATAGTATTTGAAAGGTTTGATTTTCGAAAAGGTAGGAGGTTTCTAGACCTAAGCAAAAAGTCACCAACAGTTAGCCTATCTCAACCCACAACTTTTTTAATGTAAATTCTACAAAACTAAATCTTCAGGGGAATCCACTGAAGATTTATCATCTCAATATGCAGTGCCTAGCGAACAAAATCGAGCAGTTACATTCTTACCTCGAAGATGAACTTTGTGACGTCATTTGCATGACTGAACACTGGCTCAACACGGACTGTTTAAAAACTGTAAACCTGAATAATTTCACACTAATTAGTTATTTCTGTAGACACACCATGCAACATGGTGGTGTTTCCATCCATGTTCGCAAGAATATATCATGTAAACCACTCCTTCTGGATGCTATTTGCGTTGAACAGCATGCAGAATTTTGTGGAATAGAATTATCGGAAAAGAAAACAGCTTTGATAACTTCATACAGATCTTCTTTATCCAAAGAACATGACCTATTCTTTGCTAAAATCGAAGAACTCTCAACAATGTTGTCAGCAAAATATAAAAACATTATCGTGATTGGCGATTTTAACATCGACATCAAGAAATATCATATCACTAAAACCTGGTTAGATATAATTGATTCTTTCGGACTTGAACCCAAAATAAACATTCCTACTAGAGTGAGTCCTACATCTTCCAGCTGTATTGACATGACTAACTTAAATGATGAGGATTGTTATATTGGAACCTCAAATCCCTGCATCTCTGACCACAATGCACAATTCATAACAATATCAGATTACCCTTCAGACGCGCCAGAACAAAAATAGAATAGGATAATAAATCAGAGAGGATTGAATGCTATGAAACAGTCTCTCGAACTTGTGGGTTAGCAAATATTTCAAGACAACCATGCTTCGTTAAATTCTCTAGCAGATTTCTTAAATAATACTTGTAGTTCTCTTGTTTGCCAACATTTTCCCCTGAGGCAAATGAAAAACAATAAACGGGAAAGTAGACCCACAGTTTTCTTCAATAATGAATTACGCCAGATGAGGAGCACTTTACAATCACTACAAACTGTCAGTATCTCCTCAAAAAATCCTGCTGATAGAGAAGTTTATATAAAATACAAATATACTTATGAAACAGCTATAACATCGGCAAAAAGAGAATCATACAACAAATTCATAGAGAATTCCAATAATAAATCCAAAGACATCTGGAAGTTAGTTAATTATGAACGAAACTCTGCCAGTAAGTTCAATGCTATTGGAAACCTAACCTAACGAATCCAATAATTTTTTTTCTAATATAGCAGAAAACATCATCAAAGATCTGCCAAACTGCAAACCCGATACATCAGACTGTCTTTCAAGCCTCTCCACACCAAGAGATTCTTTTTTCATGCTTCCCGTAACACACGAGGATGTAGTTATCACTATTAAAAAACTAAAAAAAACCTCTTCCCGTCTGATGATTTTTATTAACAAATACAATTTATTACATGAACATCAATATGGCTTCATGAAAAAAAATATCTACGTCCGACGCAGTGGTAGAAGTAATACACAATGTAATTAAAAATGTAGAAAACGGTGAACACACCTCATTGACTTTGTGGGACCTCAGCAAAGCATTCGATTTCATCAACCACAACATCCTTATAGAAAAACTCGCATATTACGGAATCCGAGGAACAGCTTCAAGTTTCTTTCAGTCCTATCTCCACTCAAGAAAACAAGCCGTTTGTGTGGATGGTGTTTTATCAGATGAACAACATATGTCCCATGGTATACCCCAGGTTTCTATTCTGGGACCGATACTTTTCATCGTTTATATAAATGATATTTTTTATCACTTATTACCCAGTACAATTCTCTGCTTTGCAGATGATACCACAATGTTAGAATATAATTCTGATGTTGATGTATTACTAAAAAAGACTGAAGAAATCGAGGTAAAAGCTGAGAACTGGTTTGCTTGTAACAATCTTAAATTAAACAGGGATAAAACCGAAAATCTCATGATATCTTCAAATAACAGATTAACTCGCAATAACCACGTCAAATTGCTTGGCATAACGATTGATGACATGCTCAAATGGGAAAATCACATTGACCAACTGTGTAAAAAACTATCCACACATACATATCTACTCCGTCAGATGAAGAAAGTTTTAAACCCCCAAACACTCCTAACCTCATATCAGTCACTATTTCACACCCATTTAATGTATGGAATATTGCTTTGAGGTAAGTCTACCCATGCCCTCGGAGCATTCCGCATACAAAAAAAAGCCATCAGAATCATAGCTAGAGCTCCATTTAACAAACATTGCCAACCACTCTTCAAAAAATATAGAATAATGCCATTGCCCTGTGTTTACATATTCTACACCCTACTTCATATTCACAAGAACAAAAACTCTTATCCCACTCACTCAGACCTCCACAGCTACCCCTCTAGAAATGCAGAAAAGCTCCGGCAACCAAAGGTTATGCTCGAAATGTCGAGGCGTAACACACTGGATCTAAAACTTTATAATCAATTACCACTTGATGTGACGCTTTCAAGCATTAATGCGTTCAGAAGGAGGGTAAAACTGTAACTAAATTAAAACTGTAACTGACTAAATTAAAACTGTAACTGTAACTCCACTGTAACTGAAGGAACACCTGCTTTACGAGTGCCAAGCGCTGTTTTGCAAAAGGCCAAGTTCCTCGAAGGGGTGTCATTAAAGCCCTCAGATATCAGGAACTTAGCTCCCAGTGAACTGATACGCTTTTAGAGGAAACCTTGGGAGAAATTAAAAAGTTAAATGGAGGTCTTGAAAGAAGACAAAGATGTGCAGGAGCTTCCAGAACAATAATAAAAGATCTTGAAAGTTGCTGATAATTAAAAGTTATTTCTATCCCAAACTATTGAAGATTAAGGAAAATCAATCAATTCACAAATAACCCTTTTATCTCAATAAAATCCCTAACACAGACCGAAGTGCTAAATGCACTTAGAAAACTGAAACCCAAACAATTCTGCGATCTAGCTGGCATTCCTAGCTACTTGAGTGAGATTATCTATAACCTTTCCCCAAAGTCTAATACAATGCCTGATTAAAAAAAAAAAATATGTCAAAATTTTAAAGCCGGATCTACAAATGAGGCAACAAATTATCGACCAAACACATTACCATCTGGCTTCTCAAAGGTTCTTGAGATATCAATTCATAATAAAATATTCCCCCAAGTGAAAAATCGAATGCATACTGAACAACATAGATTCATACCTAAACAATCCACTTTCACCAACTTAATGTGTTTCTCCCCACTAGACTGTGATACAATAGACAGAAAACAAGAACTCGACGTAATATACACAGATTTCTCGAAAGCCTTTGATAAGCTTGATCAGTCATTACTGCTGCATGAACTGGACAAGCATGATTTACATTTTAAAGATATGGCGAATGCACATTCGTCAAAATTTAGTTATAGTGTTCATGTGGAGGAATCAAAGAGTTTTTCTCCCGTAGTCTTTTTTAGGCTTTTGCAGTAAAATGGACTAAAAAGTTAAAAATAATAAGAATAATGTCATTGACCAAAAAATTTCCTCTTATGTAAAAAACGAGGGGTGCTCTTTACTTCCTTTTCATAATTATATTAAGAACTGATATCAAGCACCTCACGCTTTATCAATGAGAGAAAATTTATTGCTTCATAAACGTGTTTTTTTAAACTATAATGTTTTCAATCATATCTGACACACTGCGTTCAATTTGTCATAGGTCCTACGAGTTTGTAGCATCAAGTGCCCCCACACAAGGAAGCAATTTAGCACCACTTCTGTTTTCAGTATTCATTAATGATATCTGCACTATTGTCGACAGCAAATCTTCAGAAATATAGAATCACAAAGAGACTGTGAACTACTGCGAACCTTTATGACTGGTGTTCTATAGATAAACTACCCCTATCACATGCCCCTACAATACAAAAACATCCTCAAAGATCTCTGAGTGCACCTCAATGACAAACTTAATTTTTCATCACACATATAAAAAACAACAGCTTCTGCCAAAAGAATGCTTGGTTTCATATTCACAAACTGTGAAGAATTCACAAATACAAAGTGCTATGAAGCACTTTTTAACTCCCATGTCAGATCACCCATTGAATATTGCTCCTTAGTCTGGTCTCCAAGATATAATACATATATTAATAAACTGGAAGCAATTCAAAGAACATTCATGAAGTACATGGCATGGAAGTTGGATAGGCTGTATTGATAACAACATCCTGCTAAACGTTTTGAATTACTATCACTTGAAGACCGAAAAGCATACCATTCATGTATTTTCGCATATAAGCTAATAAACAATCTGATTGACTGTCCAGAATACAAGCACAAATAAACTTCTATACACCTACAATTAATACTTCTATATTTCAGTATCAAGAACCAACATAATGGTAAACTCTCCTCTGAACTCCATATGCAGCAAATTCAACACCATATGTAAAACGATGAACCTGTATTCATAAACACTTAGAAATTTCAGAAGTGAGCTCATAAAATCCCTACTTAGCCACTGTACTACTATTTCACTAGAAACGAAAATATGTATAATTCTTCTTACATTTGCAAAATCATGTTTTCACTCAATTTTCACTCAAGCTGGCCTAGAAGTGAGTGAACTCCTGTTTGGACAATAAAGTCTTTTTTGAAGATGTTGAATATGCATAAAGCATTTTTAGAATTATATGAAAAGTTCAAGACAAATTAGAGCAAACAATTTCAAGGCAGAGAATGAAAATACAGAAAATAAAAAACATTAGTTACCTTAGGAATCAAAACATCTGCTGAATATATAACAAACTGTGCCATTTTACACATTCTGAACGATCATAAATCTATTGAATGAAAGTTATCACTTGATAATGAATTTTAGGCTTTGATAAAACTATTCAATAATTATTTCGAGACCTTCCTTTCTCATTAGCTATTCCTTTACACAATGGGGGAAATTGAGCGATCCTTGATACCTAGTTTAGCGTAAATGAAGAAATAATTAGAGAAGAAACATCTGAAGAGCTTATTTTTGTTGAATGATGATAATCAATCAATCAAAATGCCAAATAGTATTTTGTGATTTAACCAAAGCTTTTGATTGCGAATTTCATTCGAAAAGCCGAAAGCAATTGTGTGCTGTAGCAGATATATTGCATATATATGACCTGGGATTAAGTTCTTGGACCGACCCTATTTTAACCCAGAATTGAACTTCTCTGAAAAGTTCACTGTTTTCGCAGATTACATGTCCATGAATAATAATTATATTGAGCAGCAATTATTATCATAATTTTATAGAATTTATTATAGCTTATCCATGCTTTGATTTTTAGTTTCAGATTATTTTCAATTGTTTTTCTTGAACTACATCTATGGTGAATATCCATAAGATATCTAAAAAAGGGGAAAATGAGATTTTATCAAAGCAAATTTGTGCACTTCATCAATGATTTAAATTGCTCTTGTTTGAAAACAAAAATTGCTATTGTTTGAAAACAAATGTTGTTTCATTACTTATTTTGTTTTCTTCATATTTTTCATTATGTACATGTTAGTAAGGGGAAATGGTCAGTGATATTTGAAACTGGGGTTGTATATAAAATTGTGTGCATCTTGGCTTATACATGATCCAAATATAATTGGGTATTACTTGTTACTTTGGTTGGAGAATTATTTTTTATTAGTTGTACCTGAAATATGATCTAGAGTATTTATATTCAATGAGTTTAACAATTGATTTTCAATGTTATACAAATATATTTCCAATGAATGCATCAGTGACTGAAAGATTTACCTTCTTCACTTGAGATATTTTCAACTCTGACTTTGCCCAACATTTCTGTTGTATAAATACGAACTTACCTGGTGAAAGTTCATGAGAAATGTTTGGTCCAATTTCTGTTCCAATTGATATATCAGTAACCAAGTTTGGGTAAGACTCATTTTCATATTTTCCAATTGATTTTTCCTCACATAAATGAGATTTCACATCTTCGTAAATGATTTTAATATAATTAGTTAGCTGCTCCGTATTTTCACAGGAATCTAAAATTACAATTACAACTACAACTTATTTTTTGATTTATGGGTACAACTTATTTTTCATTTTACCATCTGATTGAAGACTAAGCCATGTAACTTAAAGATTTGAAATTTGAAGTTATAAAGTTTTATGAACGGAAACTAATTTAAAAAAATAGATAACTATATTAACGTTATTTGTAATCATCAAAATGGCATAATTATTACCTTCTCATTTACATGCTGAAGATAACAAATTAAATATTTTGCCATTTTATTAATTATTTTGTACATAAGATGGTTTGAAGATTATCAAAGTTATGCCACATTCAAGTTGGGTGAAATTATTGACATTTCTTTAGAGGCTCAAGAACAATGAAACAGAAAACATCTCAAAAATACCTCAATCGTTTTTTCTTCATTTTACGGCAATATTTAGAAGTGGAATTTAATATGATAGAAAATATTAATGATGTGGTGTCTACGTAGATTTGACAGAGTTCTATAACTACCAAACTACAGCAGACATCACTTTGAATTCAAACATATAGTTGTGTTCAAAAATAATAATGCTTTATTTTGGGTAACATTTTTGTATATTGACGGAAAGTGCTTTCAGACTACGACCATCTTCAGTGCTTATCGCTTCAATATACAAACTGTTTAGAGGAAATACAAAATTTTTATATTAGATTTGGCAAGTTGTGTACACAGCAGTGTACATTTTTTATAGTTCTGGGAAAAGGTGGCAATATGGGGACAAGGGGGATTTCGATAAAATTTTCAAAAATGCTTCCAAAAATGATAAAATCACCCCAGCAATTAAAAATTTGACACGGGCAATGGTGTTGTATCAATTTATTACTGAGAATAGTTTGATAATTATGTGAAATGTGGCCAGTTATTGTGTTTCAGAAAAATAAAACAAAAGTAATATAGTGAAGTTTTAATGGCCAATTTTTTTGGACTTTAAAAGGTTATATTTCGGGAAATTACTTATTCCGCGTTAAATTTTGGATTGCTGAGGTGATTTTCATGTTTAGTAGCATCTGTGAAAGTTTCATCGAAATCCACCTTGTCCCCATATTCACCACCTTCTGTTTTTGATACCTGATATAAAATCGAAATTGAATCAAAATACTACTTGTTTCCTCACTCACGTGTTAGAGAAAACTTTTTCTCTTTGGGATCACTTCTGTTTCTCTGCATAACTTCGAATGCGCCTGAATTGGCATTATGAAATAGGTCCTCATTCTTCTCTAGGCAATCACTAAATACTCCATATTCGATGAACGGTTTGGTTTCCGTTGGATCTTGCTCAACTATTTTTTCCTTTAAAATATGAGCAGCACCAAACTGATTCCCTCTTGTGTTTTGTTCATTCGCATATTCAAAAGGTTCGATTTCGGGAGTCACTTCCTTGATTACTTCTCCATTTAAAATATCATGACTGGCATCAAAATAAGTTCCACTGCCGATTTGTTCATTTTCACCTTCCTCAATGACGGTTCTTGAAAATTCTGCTCTACGCTGGGAGTATTCTGAACCCATTATGAAATATTCTTGAGGAAAAAGGCCAATTATCAAAAACTACTATTACGATCCAAGAGTCCAAGATGGCTATTGATGGTTAGATTGGTTAGGCAATTAGGCATTACTATTATACAATTATACTATTAGGCATAGACAAGTTCTAGTTAGGTCAAAGACCAAAGAGTGGAGAGGACAAGAGAAATCACTAACCCTATTTATGAATTATATAGTAAAATTGTAATGAAATCCTTGAAAGTTGACATTTTGCCTGTCAATCTCGTTTTATTCATAGAATTCATAGACTGGACTGGCAGTCACGTGACTTCAACACACAGTTCCTGGCGGACTATATAAAAGAGAGAGATGGTGTGAAGAATAGAAATAAGACATGGCAAATGATACAAATTGGCTATGGCATTAAGTTGAAAAAACCTATTTTTTTTCAAGGGCAATATTGACTACTTCAAATGAGATGAATTTTGAAAAAGTTCAAGGAATCACAGTGAGGAACTTTATGCGACATATTTTCATGATATATTTCAGAAACAAAAGAATTCCATTGGCCTCCCTGAAAATGTTTTTTAAATCTCTTTCGAAGTTTTCAGAAAGTTCAGGAATGAAAAAAAAATTGATAATTAAATTTATAATCGCTATCATGAAATTAGGTAAATATCTAGTTACATCACACTCCGAATATGGAAAACTTTTTTACGTGTTTTGCTCTGAACACGAATCGAAGAAATCGTTTAGTTCAGAGTTACATCGCTTTTCCGAAATAAATCAAGCACCGTTTCTTGCAAACTACTCAAAATCCTCTTCTTTTACCAGCATAATCATACTAATCACTTATTTTCGCAACTTATCGTCGTTTTTATCGAAAAAATCCTCCTTCTTACACAGTTGCAAATGAACAATTGTAATTCCTTTGACAGATGACATTTATTACCTTTTTTAATTTTTCATGTTGGTAATAAATGAATCGACTGTGTAAGAAGGAGGATCTTTTTTGATAAAAACGACGATGTTTTGTGCAAAGTTGTGCCGAAAATAAGTGATTTAGGGTGTATTGTTTATGCTGGTAAAAAGAAGGAGGCATTTTGAGTGAGTTTTGTGCGAGAAAACGGTGCTTGAAATTTATTTCGGAAAAAGCGATGTAACTCTGAAACGGTATGAGACCGCCGCATTTTTCTTCCGGATTCGTGTTCAGGAGGCAAAAACACGTGAGAAAAGTGTTTTCCCCATATTCGGAGTGCATGTGTGATGTAACTAGATATTTACCGAAATTAGAAGTGAAATTGAACTAAATTGGGAACTCCGGTGATTTCAAAATTTGATATTAATAATGCCTACATAAAAAACGTTTATGTAATCTATAAAATTTCGTGTCTGTAGAAAAAATGGCCCAATTATTTTTGGGAAATACTGAGGAAAATAGTACGTATTATTGGGAATGAAAGTGATATTTTTTCTAACGAGCGTGACGGAGGTCGACGGACAATCCGTAGGGAAGTCTGTCTCATTTCAGCCTGGCGCTGTAAAAGTATATCTTTACTCCGGTGGAGTAAAAGTATGCCGTTACTCCAACGGAGTAAAAATTCCATGTATATTTATAACGTTTGAAGAAAATTCAATTTCAAAACATATATTTCTGCGTTTGTTCTCGAAAAAAAGGAAAATTTTGTGAATCAAATAATTATACTTTTATAAATATTATTAACCAATATTATTTTTAGCAATTGCTCGGGAAAAAACATAAAGTTCTACCCCCGAATCAAACAAAATCCTACCAACCCACCTATATGATACTAATAATAAATCTATCAACTTCAGCTACAATATAAATAGAGGCACAAAAATTAAACGAGTAGTCACGTAAAATGTGATTAGTTTGTGCGTGACTGAGAAATTAAATTAAAATGTTCTCATAAGTTCGGAAACCTGTGAAAATGTGTTAAAGAAATCCACAATTCACTACCTACAATCCATGCTTCCTCACCTATGAAATTTCACATCCAGCCCTTTTTTGTATCTAACTACACAATTGTAGGCTGTACACGAAAAAAGCATAGGTATTTAAGAATGTTGATTACTTGTCAAACAGTTCAGAAACACAGGATAAATTTATAAAAAACTTTCAAAACCCCACACGAAAACACATATAAACAATATACGAAACCAATGTTTTGCCTGAACTAATTCTGTCCTTTTTCACAGGTTCTGATATCAATCGTCTCTTTCTCACAACCAGTCCATATTATTATATGTCTATGATAAAATTCGAATTCTGCTTTAGCTCTGGTTTAGCCAATCACGAGTCAGAATATCAAGTCATGTGACAGACTGTAGAATGAGGACAAATATTATAGTTGATGAGGAAACGCTTCGGGTATTTTCGTATTTGCAAGATGAATAAAATAGTTAAGTTTTTGGGTAGAATTAAATATATTATGAGAGTATATTGTCATATTGAAAAGGGAAACATTCTCAGTTGAATATTGATAAAAATATTTTTCTGTGAAATTCACAGAAAAATCTTTTTATCAATATTCAATTGAGAATGTTTCCCTTTTCAACATGAATACCCCACAAGAGGTTATCTTGACGATGGAAGATAGTGACGAAAGTTTATCTTTCAGTCGCAGATGATTCCACATCTGATCTTATGAACATCCTGTTCATATTTCCAACAAATCAATATATTGTCATAATTAGTAAAAAATTGATTCTGAAATTCCTTTGATTGAAACATTCACATGTTATATGAATATTTTTATGGTGATCACTGCATTTGTATGCAATCGATGTGTTATCTCATTGACAATCAGTATGTGTATTCCTTTGTTTATCATTATTGTCCATATTCATTGTGGAATATAAGTTGATTGTTAATTATGAATATACAATACACAAGAAAATGCGTTTAATAAGTGATGATATCGGAATAGATAAATATGTATGTGCTAGTAATTTCAACAAGGAAAATATTTTGAGAAATTCGACATACTTGATGGATGCACAATTACAAAGGACGTTTGCTCATGATACAAATCTTATGATTGAGCGGATAATGCTTTTATGAAGTGCTGTAAATTACTTACAATTACTTAATTTAGCTTTCAAACCAATAAAAGTACGAGAGATGCAATCTTTCGTTTTCTGAAATCTGTATTCTAGTCTGAAGGAAGTGAGCAGTGATGCAATGTTTTATGATATATCTAAAGCTTTTGACTGTTAAGTAAGCTTCAGTGTATATAGAAATAGACCTGTTCAAATTCATGTTGTTTTATTTCATTGTAGTGCGCAGTCTGCGGAAATCAAATGGTTTTTTTCTGAGTGGAACCTGCAATTCCAATCCACAAATACTCTGAAGAAAACAATTACGTATTGCACTACTGCATAATTTTTGAAATGAAGTTTTGTTTCTTGGCGAATGTAAGCAAATATATTGCTTGAATTGTCAGGCATAATTGTAGAAGTTCATATTATTGATGTAAAAGTGCCATTCAAGAATTTATATTTGAGAATACTCATGTGGGGAAACAGTTGTATTTTTCTTTATTTTCTTAATTTATGAAATTTCAGGGAATTGTTATTTTGTTCTGAAAACCCTTCAGGATATTTAGGGAATATTACTATCATATTCCTGAATTTCTTTGAATATTCTCGGAATATTCATAGAATATGTTCATGGAATATTCTAGGATTATCCTCTCTGGAATATTCATGGAATATCGTAGGTATATCAATCAATCAAACATTTATTAAAGAAGTTTTCTTTCACAATCATATTAGAAAATCATAACATCATCATAAAATACTAGCTAATTCAACAGGTCAAACATCAAAAAGATACTATAATACACAGTTTACTACACAATTCATATAAACACAGACAACTAATTAACTATACAATTGTTTTTGAACAACCAGCACAACGAATATGACAAACAATATTGTAAAAAATATATATATATATAATCTAATCCTCCTAGGATTCTAAGAGAAACTCATCAATAGAGTAGTGAGCTTTTTGCAGTAGAAAAGATTTGAGTAGCCTTTTAAAGACCATGCTATTTGAGGATTTAATGCCATCACTAAGCTTATTATATAGTCCCATACAAGGGAGATTCTGAGATACTGTCAATTACTATATGGTTGATGTAGTTGAGATTTATTTCTTGTGAAGTGTTCATGGATATGTTCATTTTTTGGAAAAATTGAAATATTGTTTTTAATGTACATCAAAGTTTGGTAAATATACAAACAAGGCATTGTCAATAAATTATAATGAATGAATAATGGTCTACAATGTTCACTCGCCGATGCACGTGCCAGAATTCTAATCGCCTTTTCCTGAATAACAAAGACTTCATTAGCTTTAGCTGATAAACCCCATTGTTCAAGGCCATAGGAAATAACAGATTGAATTAAACTATGGTATAGAAGTTTGAGAACACTGAGAGAGACAGTCAGTCTCAACTGACGCAGTAAATATATATGTTTACTCAGCTTAAGTTTAACACTATCAACATGGTACTTCCAGGTAAGTTTATTATCAATATCAACCCCTAAGAATCTAGTACAATTTACTTGATGAATAGTTTTATTATCAAGTCTAACCAAATAGCTTTTATCTATTGTTGAATTTTTAGTAGCAAAGTTGATCATTTGAGATTTAGCAGTATTTAACACTAGGCCATTTAGAGAACACCACTCAGAAATTTGATCTGTTACTTCCTGAGCTCTATGAATTGCTTTAGACATGGTACCAGCAGATACCAAGATATTAGTGTCATCAGCAAAAATAACAGTAATGGAAGCTTTTGTACAAAATTTCGGCGGCAGATCATTTATAAAAACTAGAAACAAAAGGGGCCCCAAAACAGAGCCTTGTGGTACCCCAATTGATACACATTTTATATCTGAATTTATTCCATTCGCACTGACCAGCTGACTATATTCTGGATATACAAGGAATATTCCTAGAGGATATTCCAGGAGTATTCTTTCTGGAATATTCTGGATATCCCGGGAACATTCCTCATGGAATATTCAAAGAATATCAAAAATTTTCCCCACCACCACATTCTAGGAATATTCCAAAAAAGGTATGTATATCCCTGGCACATTTAAGAATATTCCAATATCCCAAAAATAATATTCTATGAATATTCATGGAATATCCAGTGCTGTCTGGGATTGACATGATCAATCAGTTCGAATCGACCATCACCTAGTCCACATCGTTCAACCTTAGATCATATAAGCTGCTAGATATGGCGTCATGTAGCAATTTTTTTGTATCAGAGGGGTAACTCTGAGAGGGGGTGAAGGGGTTTCTCGCGTACTCACTGATGCAGCTTCCAGACGGATAGTTTTAGTCACAGAACATCTTACCTACACAGAAGCGTAATTCAAGCGTACAGCCAAAATAAAACTTTTGGCTTGTTTCTAATCAACCCCAAATTTCTAGGCGTTGGATTGTTGTCATTGATAGCTGTTTGGCATTCGAATTTGTTGTAACACCCTGTAAGGTGTTATGTTATTTTGTTTTTTTTTGGCCTTAATGAAAGTATATATTTTTCTGGAAATTATGAGTTTGACATTTTATTATTGTGAGAAATCCTGGAAGAGCTCATATCTTAGTTACTCAGAAATTCTTATTTTCTTTCATTGAAATAATATTCATATATGGTGGTTACTGGTTGTGGAGTGGTTCGTTGGAAAATGTTTGGTAACAGATTTGGGTTTTTTAATTCGACGGTGGGGAATAATATTTTGTTTGACTAAAATTTTGAAACTCGTCACATATTTATATGAAATTTCGGGATAAAGTGAGTTTTTCGTGAGTCAAAATGGGTGGTGTACTTTAAGTATGGGATTTATATTGTATCGGTAGATCGAAAGGGAATATATACAAGTGTCTATGGAACATGGGACAACTATTTGGAAAAATTGGTTATTGGAGGCAACAATTGTTCTACAGGGTAAGTGCAAAGCTTTTAGGAAAGAAGTAGTTTAACGCTGGCTTTAATTTTACTCTTGGGGTGAACCACATGCACAAAATTCGTTCGTATTTATGCAGGTGTATTACGTTCTGGTATTGACGCCAATGCACTTGAAGTTTAATTAAAATTAGGGAATTATCGGTAAACTAAAATATGAGGGTTTTACGGGAAATATGGATTTTATTTGTTTTAAAAATACAAGTATGAGCTCTTCTATTGAATTAAATTTGGTGTTGATCGATGTTCTCAAATTCATGGTTTCAATCTTTGGTTGAAGCTAGATATGATTTTATTTGTTCATTTTATTATATTATTATTGTTTTTCGATGAATTTTTTCAACGATGTTATATTTTTTTTTGTACTTTTATTCAATAGAAGTATTAAAGTTATTTCGTGTATTATTTGAAAATAGAGTAAAGCAAAAGATACATTGAATTCAATGTAAAAGTGATTTCATTTGAGAAAAAAAGTATATATATATATATTCATTTTCATATTTAGAAAAATTTTATTTGAGGAAAAAAATACTATTTGATTCATTGAAAAAGTAAAGTTGTTCAAAAGAAGACCTCGCATGATGAGCCGAGGCCGAATTTATTGTCCTGAAGGACAGGTGACTAAAATTCAGTGCCTTACAAGAATTTTTCAAAATCTGGTGAATTAAATTATTTTCAAAATTTGTGGAATGTGTCGAAAAATCTATTTTTGGCCATTTCGCTGGTAACAGCTGCCCGACATATCCCATCACAACACGTATAAAGTGTCTGAAATACATGGCGGAAGTTGAGGCATGCGCACAAACATTTTCTAGAATGAAAAGGCCACAGAGCTCATAATTATATATCATATATATATATATATATATATATATATATATATATATACATATATATATATATATATATATATATATATATATATATATATATAAATATATATATATATAGCCAGAATTTCAATTTACTTACTTCATATTCTCATAATGGTCCGTGATTCATCATATTTTCGAATAAAACCAGTATTTTATCAGAAACCACCGTCCAACTCAACTAATTACTCTATTTCTTCCTTTCACATTCCCGCTGTTACAATTTGGCCATTCATTATATAGTACACACCATAGACAAATTAAAATTTTAGTTTCTCTCTGGTACACACTGACAAATTCCCGAGAACACTGAAAAAAAAACGAGATATTGACGGAAATATCCGTTTTGAGGTCCTCCGAGACGAGTGAGACCATTTCCCTCAGAGTACTGTTTTTTATTGCTCTGAGCCATTTCCAAAGTGTGTGTATGTGCGTGTGTGTGTGGGTGTGTGTGTGTGTAGGTGTGTAGTTGGTTTTTGTAGGCATGCGAGGACATTCGTCCGTAGCAGCAATAAGGTAGCGAGGACATTTTTGCATACGAGGACCCACACCAAGTCCTCGCATAATTCTGACTTCATTTTCGTATTCTACGGGTGATTTCCTCTCCGAACGTACCTTTGCATCAAAAATCGACAATGTCCTCCCATGAATATACTACTACGGGAGCTCAGTTCACTAGACACTCCGCTAGGGTCGCATCAATCGATTCGAGGACACACTCGCATCCAATTCTGTCATTTCATGTGAGGACCTCTGACACACAAAGTGTGTGTTTGTTGTAGCCAATCAAATTCAAGAATTCAAAAACGAACACTCGCAATGCCTGCTGATAGCGTTCAGAGGACACTATATCTGATGAAGATGTTTGATAAATTTGAGGTATTTATGTAGTTTTGTAACTGGTCATGCTATCCTTGACCCATGCGTGAAAATTTCTATGAGAAAGGAGAATAGTCAATGTGTGGAAGGCTCACTTTTCACTTTATCTTTTGAGAATTAATGTTGTACAGGAAATTGCACTAAACATATGTCATCGTTAGGCAGGTAAAAAAAAAAACATGTTTGTTGGTCGTAAAATATACTTTTTCTACGACCACAATTATAAATCACCTCAAGAATTACACTTCCAGAGCGAATAAATGTAATATCACACATTTTTCTTTATGCATTCCGAGAAAAAACTTTCTCGATTGAATATCGAATCTGAATTCAAAATTATATTTGCATTTTTTGCACATATATCCTCCAATGAGGAGCTCTTCGTCTTTTTATCCTTTCATTCTGTGTAAAATTTGTAAACGTACAGACACACACCCATTTGAAGTTAAATAAAAGCTTGTAAATATAGTTTACATACAATTAGGAACAATCATTTGAAAACTCTAGATAGTTCCAGGCTACCAAAAATATGTTTCCAAAGGCTCATCGCTTTAGAGAACGTTGACCCCAAATACAACTGGCTTCTGCAAGTCAAAGAGTAGTGTCAATGTTAGGGCAAGAGCTAAGTGGAAAGATTTTTTGGAGAGTACCTCAAAACAAATGTCTAAATCAATATTAACCGCTTTCAAAGATAAACTCCTGAATGATGACTTGCATAGATTGGGTTCATCTACATATTCCTATATTTTTCGAAATATCTCCCTACGAATAAACACATAGAACTATCTCACTTCCAATACAATAAGTAAGAATCTTAGCACAGCTGAGAACATGTAGCAAAAAACGTCTGAAATTTAGAATCAGCGGTTCGAACTACTTCATCAACACTGAAGAACTATGCACGATGTGCAACATGGGAAGAAATGAATCCACCGATCATATTCTATTCGAGTGTCCTATATATGAAGGTGTAAGAGTCTCAAACATGATTCGAGAAATAAGTAACATAAACGATGTAATATATCTCCTTAATTATGGCTCGCTCACCTATTTAAAGCGTTTGGTATTAATGAACATGCTTAAATTAAGTATTATCAATGAATAGAGCTTGTGAGTCATTGATAACTGTTCAATAGTTGTCTTACAGTGCTTAATAAATTTGCTTAATTTTATCCATCTTTCATTGTCTCCTTCTTTTTCTATGTCTATACAGTTCGACTTTATGGTCCCTCCCCCTATTAACTTTTGAACGGTTTGACGTAGAACAATGGGACACAAACAGTTCTGAATGGCATTACCGATACTACTTTTTGAAATAAAAGACATTGTGATTGCTCGATAGATGACGCACATCAACTTGAAAATTTCAAATAGCACGGGAGTCGAGTGGCACATCGTCGAAAATATAATTCAATTTTCTTTACAACCATTATATTTTTTTTGAATTTTGTTAACCTTCGTTTTTTCATAATATGCATTTGAAATGTCAATTATAAGTGCGGATCTCAATGGCACCCTTATCTCAATAACTTTTGGATGGTTTGATGTGAAACAATGGGACAGAAAATATTTTGATTGGTATCACCGATCCTACTTTCTGAAGCAATTATTCGACAGACGGCGCTGGCGCACATCAACTTGAAAATTTTGAAAGGCATAGTGGTCGAGTTGCAAATCATTGAAAAGGTAATTCAATTTCATTTCCAACCATGGTTGCTCTACAGAGTAACAATTGCGACGAGTAACACGGAATACGTTCAATAGGGGAAGATTCATGACTAAAATAACTTTTAATTTTCGATTTCGTTTCGAAGCTTCTTTCAATTCAAAAAGTAGTATCGGTGAGATCATTCAAAATGTTTTGTGTCCCATTATTTTACGTCGAACCGTTCAAAAATTAACAGAGGTGGGGACTATAAAAAGCCGCACTGTATTTTCCACTTCCACTTGATCAAGAAAGTAGGCCAATTGTACAAATGACTCATTTTTTTAATTCAACCACACTTACTGCATGTGCTTTATTGATCAAGAAAGTAGGGACAATTGTACAAACTTTTCATTTCCACATCGCTTCAAGAAAACTATACCGAAATGAATTTAATGTCCGTATACTTTTAGGGATATGGATCAAATTAGGTCCATAATTAAAATTTTCGGCGAGTATGATAATGTTGAAAAAATGTATGGGTGGAAATAAAATTCTCCATTTATATCTTGACTAAAAATGAAATTCATTATGGAATAAATATGGTACATGAAACGAGTATTTGAGTTTCGAATTTTGATATGTCGTGGCAACTTCTAATGAGTCTCAATTTCAAGTGGCGGTTCGTTGGTGAATTCCATCAAGCTATGGAATGAATTTTAAATTTTACACTGATTAAAAGGATAATAAGTCGAAGGATCTCTATAGGAATATATATTTAATTTGAATTCACATTCGATATTCAATCGAAAGAGTTTTTTCGAAATGCACAAGGAAAAGTGTGATATTTCATTTATTCGATCTGGAAGTGTGATTCTTGAGGTGAAATATCATTGTGGTCGTAGAAGTATAATATACAACGAACATGGAATATCTATTCTCACTCGTATGAATTGCGGCACTCGCTTCGCTCATACCACAATTTACAAACTCTTAAATATTCACATTGTACATTATACTAATTGTTAACTCGCTATGAGCTATGACATCAAAATTAAATATGGAAATATAAAAACTAACTCGGTTCAGTTCTCGACATAGCTTGATACAAAAGCGCCAGAGATACATAGTCCTCGCAACGACACATGGTACTCACATCGACACACGGTCCTCACATTGACACTTGGTCCTTGCATTAACACACAGTCCTCGCATCGATACACAGGGAAGTTAAATAAAATGATTAATAAAAACCTTTTAAAGACAAGCTTTTATAAAATACCTAAAAGTAAAATAATAATTGCTTTGGATGTATGACGTAGGTTATTTCGTGAGTTACAAATTCAAGAACATGTCGCGCAAAGTTTCCAGTACGAATATAAAAGCGACAAGCTTTCGAATCTGTAACTCACGGAATAACCTACGTCAAACATCCAACGCATTTTTTTTTACTTTTCAGCTCATTTGAATGAAAGCTTGTCTTTAAATTGATTATTGATTATTTTATTTTGTGCTTATTAGTTAGTAAGCCTCAATCTATGCATTTTTGTTGAAGCATCGTTATTATGAGGACTTTTTACTAGTGAGTATTGAGCTATCTAGTTTCTCGATGAGGAAAACATCCTCCATCTTCGAGCTGCCATCTTAAATTTATGAATTTTGACATAAAATCAATGATCCTTTAAATTAATTTCCGATCCAAAAAACCCGAATACCAATTTTGAATAGAAACGATCCATTATCATACAACTCGTCCACCATCTTGAAGTCGCCATCTTCCATTTATTAATTTTGACAATAAATTCATAACGTGCTTTACCTCCACATACCAATTTTGAATAGAATCGGATCATAATTACAGAACTCTTTTGCCATTTTGAATTTATTCAGCTCACTTTCAAGTATATATTCACGTTGTATAACGGGTTAACAAGATAACGGGGTGACGGGATAATGGGATATCGGCAAAACGGGAAACGGGTTAACATAATGGGTAAGGCAAAAGGGATAACGGATACCAGATTAACGACATAACATAATAACGGTTTGACGGAATAACGGATAACTGAATAACGAGATAACAGATAACAGCAAACGAGAAGAAGGACCATGGGCTAACGCGAAACGGGATAACAGGATAACGGCTTACGGGATAATGGAAAACTGAATAACGGGATTCAGGATAACGAGATAACTGATAACAGTAAACAAGATAACGGATAATGAACTTGGATCCCAAGGTGTTAGAACTACCCCCTGAATATTTGAATTTTCAATATATGTAACTATTGATGAAAACTTAAATTTTATGTTATTTTTTGTCCATTTCTGAATTTCGGCAGTGAAAAGTATCATAAAACAGATTATATCTGAAAGAGTATCAGTAATAGAAGAATGACATTCCTTACATTCCAGGTATAGGTAAGTATTGAGAATTCGAATCACCATCGGTTAAAACTACACTCTGAATATATGGATAATTTTTATCTCTGAATAATTAATTTTTTTAATGTGCTATGTCCTTGCAAAGTTTCTACTAGAAACTAGACAAAGCTGATTGATAAAGAATACATTATTTGAACGAACATTATTGTTGGCTGAACTGACGTCATTTTGACCTTCCAATAGGTCGACGCTGGTGGGTCAAATTGTCTCAATAATGGTCGTTTCAACCGAGTCATCACCAAAAATTAACTATGAGGAATAAACGATTGGAAGTTGAAAGATGAAATCAGATATGTTATAAAAAAGTGAAATCCTCTTGAAAACAAAGCCGCAGGCATTTAAGTCAGATGAAGCAATACGAAGAAAAATATAGATATGCCAATTTTTGTCTACGAAATTATCAATTTGAAAAAAATCGGCAAAATAGATCATTTCTATTAAATTTATTTGTTGAGAATAATTTCATGTCATTTCCCTACTCCTATATCACAACTATTATCGCTAATAGATCAATTTTATTTTGCAAGGTTACATGCAAGGTTACATAAAAATAAGATAATTTTACAAGAGATTAGCATTCCAAGGGTGATTTTTTTTTCCAAAATTCTAATCGTAAGAGATTAAAATAACTTATGAAATATTTGATTAATTTTTAAATTTGAAACATTTTTCTATCATGTAGTATTTTGTTTTCTCCCATAGTTTCAATTTGAACCTTAAGATAGTTGTGACACAATACATAAAGTTAACATTATCCCAACCCAACCTATGGAAAAATTGACGAAATTTTTATCCTGGAATAGGTTGGCGCTGAATTAGTGAAGATAATTTTTGTCATATTTTCGCAGATTCATCAGTATTAAAAAAAATCTAAGGTATTTTGGAAGTCGATTTGACCCTTTCAAATCTATTCATCACCCTGAAACCAGATATATGGAATAATCAAATTGGGGATTTTTTTTTAAATTTACCCCACTACTATTGAATTTTTTTAATTGACTCTCGTGAG
This sequence comes from Gonioctena quinquepunctata, assembly GCA_018342105.1. Classification (NCBI taxonomy): domain Eukaryota; kingdom Metazoa; phylum Arthropoda; class Insecta; order Coleoptera; family Chrysomelidae; genus Gonioctena; species Gonioctena quinquepunctata. The sequence goes on along the minus strand of JAFIRS010003272.1, from coordinate 41,216 downwards.
GGAACGAGAAATGTTAGCATGGTGTATGTATGAGAATTGTCTTTTGCACGAACCAAAAATGGTATAAAATTTTTCTTCCTGAAATTCAGGGCAAAGTCGGGGAAATGAGCTAGTTGTCTAAAAATTGATTGACATGTTTGGAAATTATTGAAATAGTTTGCAAATTAGTGCACAACCTATCTCAACCATACAGTAGGTCAACCTTGACCCACTGACATCTGACATCTCTTGGTTCAGTGATCTATAACGAGTTGAAATGAGGTAGGTAATTTTTTTTTAAATATTTTACCAATTTTAATTTGGAAAAAAAACACGTCATTCTTGGGAGTATAACAATACATGTATTATTGTTGACATTATTATGGCAGCCTGTTCAAAGCTTGTTTTGAATTCACACATACGATATTTTTTTTTTAATAGAACCTTACAGAAAAAAAGGTTATTAAGGGGAGTTGAAATGAATATGAACTTAGCGAGACAACACCAGCGAATCAGTGGCGAAATATACCAAAATTTTTGCTAATTTGTTAAATTAGTTGTGGAAAAAAACAAATTTGTCACTATTGTTTCCCAAAAATCCAAGTTCATATGCACTTTTGATGGAATCCGTGGAAGTAAACTATCAGTTTTAATAATTTGCTGCAATTGGCCGCTCATTAGTTGGGGAAAAAATCAAATTTGTCGATATTATTGTTCAAAAAATTATGTTTGCCGGTTCATAAATGAATTTAAACCAACCTTTGGTAGAATCCGGGGAAGCTTAAATAGAGTTAATAATGCTCTTATTTGCCGCTAATTGGTTGTGGAAAAATCAAATTTGTCGCTATTGTTTTTCCCACATGAACTCAGGGAAACAACTTTTGCTAGAATCCAGGAAAGCACTATCAGGGCTAAGAATTTGCCGCTTTGGTTGTGGAAAAATAAAAAATTTTGTATTGTTGTTCAAAAAAAAACGTTTTTCCCGCTGAGTCATATGTATTGGCGGAACAACTTTTATAGAATCCGTGGAAAGGGAAACTATCAGGGCTAATAATTTGACGCTTATTTGCCGCTAATTAATTTTGGAAAAATCAAATTTGTTGCCATTGTTGTTCAACAGAAAAATCGAGTTTCGCTAAGTTCATATGAAATTTTTTGATTAAACCCCGGAAAAAAAAAACTATCAGGACTAATCTTTGCCGCCACTTTTCCGGTAATTAGTAATGAAATAAATTTGTTCACTGTTTTCCGTGTAGAAGTGTAGAAGCATGCATATTTCGGGGAAAATTTTCAAATGGGATATTGATATTACTGAATTTTTGGAATTATCTTTTTTTCCCGATTTTAAAAATATAACATATTTTCCCTATCTTATACCGTTTTTTTTGGGGTTTTAAACTTCCAAAACTTAGTTAAATTATTTTTTTAAAAATTTTATCCTATGTAAGTCAACATTTTTAAAAGGCTATGAAAAAAAACTAATTTGTTTTTTTGATTTTTTTAAGGTAAATTTTTAAAATGGTTAAAGTGGGGAAGAAAAATTCAAGAAAATTTTTACAAAAATAGATAACAAAAAAATTTTTTGGGGGATTTAAAAAACATAAACTCTAAAATGTTAATGTGTCCACCATTAACAAGCAAAATAAGCCTTATAAAATTATAAAAAGATTTTAATTTTTAAATTTTCTTTTTCAAGTGGAATTTGTTCAATGGGTTAACTTTTAATATTATTATCAATAACAATTTCGAAAAACCCCCAAAAAGAACCATAATAAATCTGGCTTCAGGTGGCCTATAATACTTTCATTATTTCCTTTCCCCATTGGGAATACATTATTCCCAAAGTTTTTTAACGGGGGGGGATAGGCGGGTTCCCCTCTTGCCAAACAAACTGGTTCGGGTTAAAAAATTCCTTTTTATATAACTCCTGTTTTAAAAAAATCATAAAATGTGGGCCAACAATTTTACTTCTAAAAATTTGCAAAAAATTTTTTCCTGTTTTCTTTTTTTTTTTAAATTTTTTTCCCGGTTGTCTCTTTTTTCCCGACCTTGTTTTCCCCTTACAGAAAACGCCTGCTGTAGAAAAGTAAAATCTTTTAGTTAAATAACCCGGGATCTTATTCAAACTTTGGATCATCAGTTGTAAAATTGCCTTTTCCTCTTATGAGTCTCTGTTGAAACATGAACGGGTAAAATTGTATGGTTTGTAGTTGTTCTTTTTTTCAAAGTACGTTGGATTTTTGAAAAAACGTTCACATAATTGATCGGCTACATTTTTCAAACTACAATCTGAATTTTAAAGAACAAAACAATTGCAAAGTGATACATTCTCAACTGAATATTGAATAGAAATATTTTTCTGTCAATTGAAAGAATCCAGGATAAAAATTTTAAGTAATTTTTTTGTGAATGTCTAACAGAAAACAACTACTTTCCCGGGTAAAGACCACGCTAGACATTGAACTACATCTGATGATTCCACATCTGATTTTATGAACATCCTGTTCATATTTTCAAACAAATAAAAAAATACAATGTTTCAAAAAAGTCTATTCGCGAATTAATATGGAGAGGCTTATCTTCGGAATGAAGCAATATATCTAGCTGTTCTTCCTCGTTTTCTTGTTATATACGAAACAACAAAACATGCATATAGGGTTCTGTATCCGAATCATGCAACACCGTCAGAAAATACATTCAAAAATATTTCCCAAAAGCTGAATAATACCTTCAGTTCAGTAGAAAAAGCGTGTATTTTCCTACTGAAACTGGAGGTCTGATTACCTTTGGTGAATAGTTTAATGTATTTTCTGAGGATGATGGAACATTGGATAAAACACCCTATCTGCACCTTTATGCACGTTTATTTTTTGTTGTTTTGTATATAACAAGAATATATGTGAACATTTTGTTCCTCACTGTAAACCATTTCGATTATTCCATTGGAGAAATGTCATAATAGTTATTTATGCAACAAGTGCAAAAGTAAGTGTTTATTACACTCGACGTGCAATAAACACTTTTGCACGAAGTTACATACAATATTTCTACGTTCATGCAAAAAATAAAAAAATGTTTTATTTAGGTGGCACTAAGTGTGGGGAAAATAAAAAGAGCGTTTGATAGCAAAATATTTAATAATTAATTAGCCTATCGATTGGATTGAGAAAGTTGAACAACACCTTGTTAGGAACAATTTACTAAACTTTATTTTTGATGTTGCATTCCTAGTAATTCCGTAATCAGCATGCAATAAATATGATTGAAAATAATATAAAATATGCAAATGTTTAAAATGTCAATATTACAGAAAATGAATTAAAAATAAGCGTCGATTTGAAAGTTTATGTTTGTCATGATCACAAAACACTGTAGTACAATGACAGATGAGTGCAATTTACATTTTGTGCACTAGTGCAATGAAGAACCAGTTTTTAGACGTAGAAAAACAAACATAATATAGTTGTCATTTTCATAACTTACTTTGAAAATATTAACTTCCATAGGCTAGGTAGGTATTTACAGTAACATCTAGTATAAAGTTTGATAAATCAAAAACGGTATAAAATAGGGGTAACATATGATATATTTTTTTAAATCAGCAGAAAAAAAATCAATAATATATAGGGTATCCCTTTTAAGAAAATCATCCCTTGAAATCTGCGCGCTACTGTATTTTTGATAGCATTTTATCAAAATTCAGTCATAATCACACAACGCCTACATTTAACTTTTTTTTTTTTATGCAATAATAACGATGATAAGGGGTGGGTATTTTTATAGTGAATAACCCGGTACAGCGTCTAAATTATTTTTGTTTTCTGAGGAACAACAAGCTATCTATTTAATGTATGGATGGGGTTGCCTTTAATTCCTTCCCAATGTAATTGTAATAGAAATACAAATCGAACTTCATTTTATGCATTTTCATCCGAAAAGACTCAGGGACTTTCCTGGAGTTTGATCCCTCCAACGAAGATCGGAGCCTCCCTTATTATTAAACGACTTAGGAAGTTCAAACCAAACTATATGAAAATTTGGTTTCCAATATATATCCTTTTCATCCTCCATTTTCTCAGCCCGATTTTTCAGTGAACCCATTGTAGCGATATAACCAAATCTTTAATACTGAGACTGCTGGAAATCTCTTGGGGCTTGTGACGAGATCGTCATTCAAGAAATGTACTACAAGGTACTATAAATTGAAAACCATAGGTGAAATATAATTGCTTCGCTATCAAGCTATATACAAACACATATTTATTTATACTATTGATTTTTAATCCTTTGAATCGGTTACCATAAGATATTCTCTTCAGAAATGCTTTTTCTTTCGATTTTTCACAAACAATGATATCTCCAATAATCCTGCAGGTTATTAGTTGAGTGGTAAGATAGTATTAATCAGTAAGATCATCCATACTTTGTTTTCATGTTCTGTAAAATCATTTCACAGCGCATCTTAACTCTGAGAGAGTCGCCATTGATAATCTGGATATATCAAAAATCAATTCAAATTATGAAAAATGTGTGTTTTCTCATTGATCTGAAGATTTTTACGCCCATACAAATTTTACGCGGAAGAAGTCGCGGGCACCAGCTAGCACTTATATAATTGTTTTAATTCAATTTACATCTCTAGTCGCTTGTGCCCTCTTGACCCCAACTGTTTCTGTACATTCCCTGGATAAACTCATAATTATTATTATCGTGGAGTATTTTCCTAACTACTCCTTCGAAAAATATATTGATTTTTCTGGGATTTATTGAACCTTTTATTAGAATAATTTCAAGATACAACGACTGAATTACATATTTCGTTTTCTGTGAGCTGAATAAGCTTTCTCTTTCGTGGAAGTGCTAACTTTATTATTCTGCCTTTAGTTTATATCCTATGTTGATGTAATAAAGGATACACTTGCGTTCTCGAAGAGTAAGTGCGATATGAAAGGAAGGCGGGTGCCTAGAATTTTATATTCGTTATACACTATACATTTCTACGATAACCCCTCACGACTAACAGATTCAAAGTCGATCATTTCTCCCTTCTGTTATGCAGTGACAATAAAAACCATCTGACAAAAATTGCAATTTATGATGAATGAATGAGAAGTTCAAATATATTTTATTTCGAAAAATAATCAGGGAAAACCCAATGGAGTATACAATGGGTTATTGGGAGTCCCATGAAAAAATATGTGGGATTTGAACTCACGACATTCGGAACCTATGTTGTGATCGCTTCGCTATCAATCATTTATACTAATAACTTTTGGTTTTTCAATCCGTTACAATTTTTTTATTTTCAGAAATGTTTTATTTTCGATTTTTCAGAAACATCGATAACTCACATGTGTTGCAGGTTATGCGCCGAATGGAAAGGGAGTCAGTTTTGAGATCATTCATAATCTTTGTTAACACGTTGACTGCCCACGATATAAGGTAAATGACTTACCAGTACCCACCCCTAAATTTTGATTTGATAGTGTCATTTGATAGAAATATATTAAAGTGGTATTTTTTCTTCCATGTATATTGCATTTTTTTGCAAAAAAACAAAGAGCCGCATATGCTGCGGCACGGGCACTCAACAACAAATGTCAGTGCTCAGTGCCCAGTGACGCAGCCCTGTCGGCTTATTAAAATATATTAAATTTATCTAATAAAAACGAAAATAATAGAGAACATTCTGAATAACATAATTAAATTCTAAAAAACATAAACAAACATAGAACACATCTAATAAACCTACGTTTGAGTGACATACATAGACTCAGCAAATAGGTAACAAATTATAAAAGAAAAGTAAAGCACGACATAATACTACTAAGTATATTAGATATATATATATAATATACATATATATATATATATATATATATATATAAATAATCATAGAAATAAAATAACATAAAATAAAAAATATCATTCTAAATAATGGAAGTAAAGTCAATCCTATAAAATAACAAATACAAACCCTTCATCTACATAAACCTATCATTTCATGATATACAAACACAAATAAAAATCATATTGCAAAGAATAAATGGCGCACGATATAATTGTGTTTATAAAAAAGAAACATGAAACCTGGAAATATAAACATTTGAAATTAATGCAAATTCTCGTGAAATTGTTCAAAACACAATTCAAGACAGAGTCCTGGTTTTTCTGGACATTTAGGACAGTAGTATTATACCTCTTTGTGAGCACCATCGACATCGTTTTCGAAGCTTTCTTCCACTTTCTGCTACCTCACATTTAGAAGGATAATGATGAGCTTCTCTCATTACAGGGACATTTTCTGCCGATTCCGGCAAAAACACATCGATGATAGAATGACGAAAATCTAGGTATGACATTTTCTGTACGGAATGTTTATTGTATAGCATAAATGAATTATATAGCATCATTTCAATTTTATGAATTCCGACTTTTTTATACCATGTGATGGTCTTCCTATGCGATGGATAATATGCCATCATTTGGTCTTGCAAGTCAATTCCAGACATATATTTGTTGTATTCTGCGATGGGCAGTGGTTTTTCTTTCATTCGTCCTGACCTAGAAGTCAGTTCCTGAAGAACATTTTCATATTCTGTTGAAATGTAAAGGACCTCTCTTTTATCGTTCCATTTTCCTACACAAATTTGCCTACTGTAACGTTGAACTGACTCACCAGACTTTAATTTGGCTGTTGTCACCTCACTAGGATTGCCTTTTCTTCCATTCCTCAAAGTTCCAGTGCAATAGGTATTTCTTTCTAGAAGCTGATTAGCAAGATCTACTGAATTATAGAAATTGTCCATATACAGACTGTATCCTTGATCCAAGTAGTTGTTTGCAAGATGGAGAACAATTTTGGTAGCATGCCCTTTACCGCCCATATCGTCTGCTGCCCCTGTGTATATTTGAAGTTTCATTATTATACCAGTACTCTCGGTGAGTAAGTAGAATTTTATGCCATATTTGTGCTTTTTGTTTTTGATGTATTGGCGAAACATAAGTCTGCCTCGCCATAGAAGCATAGATTCGTCGATACTCAGTTTCTTCTGTGGACTGTAAGTAGTAAACATCTTATTGTTAAAAAAATCCACTAACGTGCGTACTTTAGAAAGTCTGTCGGATGATCTCGGTTCTCCTTCTTGAGGATTTGGAGAAAAATGCAGGCAACGCATTATAGTAAAAATCTATTTCTGCTCATAAAACTTCCAAATGGCAAATTATATAAACGATGTTTTCTCCAATAATCTCTGAGTCTTGGTAACTGAATAATCCCCATATGGAAAACAAGGCCTGAAAATACTGTCATTTCTTGTCTATCTACTGGTTTCCAGCGGCTTATTCGTGACTGTGGCCTGGGATTTGGATCATTCAATAATACCAATTCGGCATAGGCATTTGTCTCATTTACTAACAAATAAAAAAATTCGTCATCTGCTAATAATGTGAAAAAGTCTATGGGCCGACCCTCCCCAGGTATGTCAACTTTCAGCCCTTGTTGACCACTGAAAGGAATGTTTCTCATGTCAGCAGGGTTTTCTACCCAAGTAATGTCTGCTGGTGTTTGTATTTGCACTTCAGGATGCTCTGAATCACTTTCTACTGGCTCGTAATCTTCGGCAAAATCTCCCGCCTGCTCTTCTGCACCACTCCATTCACTGCCCGAACTTTGAAAAGGTTCATCCTCGGATTCACTGAAAGCCAAAGCCAACATCTCATCATCTGTGAGAGCCTTCGGGTTTTTAATCCTTAATTTATTCACACCGGATGGCCCTGGAATGGCATTATCTTCCATTATTGCACACGATATTACTGTAAAACTTAACGCGTGGCCAAGTAAAAAAAATCTCTTCTTAAAGTCGTTCCAACGTGCCCCTAACACATAAACAACTCAACTGGAGTGCTCCCTGAATAATTCATCGTTTTAATAGAGTATATCAATGACGTCACCTATGCGGCGCGGGCACTGCTATTGGAATGCGCACGCCGACAGTCTGTCGGCACGGGCATTGAACGTGTTAACGAGTTCTGGGAAGTCGTTCTACATCAGCTTTCTTCAACTCTAGTAGAAACTTCATTGAACATTCATCAAAATCATTGTTGAATTCTTTTTTTTTTTCCTGGTAGGATGAATAAGATCTGGGTGGAAAAATATATGGAAACATGTTCTCAACAATTATTCCTGCCAAATCTTAACTATTATTATCATATCATGGCTCTTTATTTCACCAAAAATGATAAGAAAATTAAAATCTGTATCCATATGATTATCATCATTGTTCGATGACAAGCGTTTGAGCAACTATCTCAGTACTCTATGAGGTTAATTGTAATTTCATAAACATCACGTGAATCAAGAACAGCTTTGCAACCTATGATCGTTAATATAAGGCTTGCAGCAAATATCGTGTTTAACCCTGAAGAATGTATTAGCCGGGGAGGTAGAGGTCGGAACAACTGAGGATTTTTTTGTCAGAGCTGAAAATGTGTGAATGGAGAATATAGTACTAAAGAAATAAAAAAACGACCTGGCTACCCCGGTTATGGAAGCCACCCTGAATTTTTGAAAATTCAAAAAAGTTATTCAGGTGCTTTCTGCTTTCTCAAAGCTGAAAATTTATGAATCGAGAATTCAATGGTAATAACTAAAAAAGATTTCTGGAGAAAATTAATTATTTCGTAGTCGTCGCATCGACACACAGTTCTCCCACAGACACACGGGAAGTTTGATAGAAAGGCGCCAAAAAGGTTCATGGATCGACACAAAGTCCTCTCATCGACACACAGAAAAATTGACAAAAAATTGGCGCGAAAAAGGTCCTCGCATGAGAGTCCTCGGAACCTATTGCCATTACGGAGTCCTCGGAAGCCACACACAAATATTTTTTCTTGAGATTTGACGGAGTGTATCATGATATTAGTGAACTACGTGAAATTTTATTGTCCGTGATATGAAAATGATTGTTCTGAGACGTTTCCTTCATGTGGTCCTCGGAACGTTATTGAAATTCCACGGTCCTCGCTTTGTACCCCAGACACGTATAGGTGGGTGAGTGGGTGTGTGGGTGGGTGGGTGTTTGGGTGTGTGTGTGTGCGTGTGTGTGTGTCTATAATATCTTCCACGATTTATAAGTAGTTAGAAAATTACAATAAAAGGAGACGTGAAAACGAATGAATAAATTTCGTCATCTACACTTTACATATAAAAAGAAAAGAAAACAAAAGCCATTCGTACGAGGCATAGTGATAGACTGACTATCAGTTCTTGAAGAAAAGAGCAGATGTCGAGCTTTTTGCTTGTTGAGATAAAGGAATCTTCAGTGAATGAAATTGATCCTATAATTTAAATCGGTGAATGGCGCTGTGATAAGGAGAAATATTACTAGAGTACACAAAGAGATTCGTTTCTGAATAAAAAGGCAGGTTGAGTTAATTGTCGATAGGTGGAATATGATCTTATAGTAAGGAAATCATTTGAAGAACGATGAAAAATTAATTGGATTTGAATACGTTAAACGAAATGTAAGGAATAACAAAATTTAATTGAATCGAATTCCAGTTGGTCGTTGACACAAATAGAAATGAAAGACTTTTTTTCCTTGTATATCTCTAAAATTTCCAGAAGGTTCAATCTGATACTTTTTGGGCAGTAATGAGGAAAGTCTACATGTTTCTCCATCAACATTTGTGTGTCCCGAAGTTAGGAGGGGATTGGAAAGATGATTGTGTATTAGTGATGTCAGTATTGAGATATTTGTTGTAGTGGTATAGGTGTTCTTTGATTCTGTCGGAAAACTTCCGTCCTGTTTGGCCAATGTATATTACTGAGCATTCAGGGCATCTCAGTCTATAGACCCCTGATTTCCAGAATTTGGAGAAACAATTTTTGGGGTAATGACTTCCCAAAAATTGAACCTTCTGGGAATTTTGGAGATATACAAGGAAAAAAAAGTCTTTCACTTCGATTTGTGTCAACAATGAAGAGGAATTTGATTCAATTTTTTGAATCCTTACATTTTGTTTAACTCCTGATGAATTTTCTAGCATCTCTGTTCCCCAAAAAAAACGTATACCAATCCAATCCAATGAATTTTCATCGTTCTTCAAATAATTTCCTTACTATAAGATAATATTCCATCTATCAACAATTAACTCAACCTGCCTTTTTATTCAGAAACGAATCTCTTTGTGAACTCTAGTAATATTTCTCCTTATCACAGAGCCATACACCGATTTAAATTATAGGATCAATTTCATTCTCTGAAGATTCCTTTATCTCAACAAGCAAAAAGCTCGGCATCTGCTGTTTTCTTCAACAACTGATAGTCAGTCTATCACTATGCCTCATATGAATACGATGGCTTTTGTTTTCTTTTCTTTTTATATGTAAAGTGTAGATGACGAAATTTATTTTGTTTATTCATTCGTTTGTTATTTTATTTATGGTGACCATTTCTTAAGTGGGTGTTTTTTCACAGCTCCTTTTATTGTAATTTTCTAAATACAAGATATACTTCGATGACGTTTCGGAAATCACCACTGTTCCGTTTCTCAAATCCTAGGTTTTGTAAAATAATCACAATTTCAAATTGCTCTTGGAGTGTTATTTTTTCAATTGCTTGTCAAAATGTAATGTAGAAAAGTGCATATTTTTTACTTCCAAGGGTATAAAAAACCCAAAATATGATAGATCTTTATTTGACTACGTTATTTTTACATTTGTAGCAGGTCATTGTTGTCAAATTCAGTATAATTTTACACACAGATTTATAAACATAGTTTGTAAAAAATTTACAGTTAAAATTATCTCATACATACAGCTAAAAGTGAAGACACTTGGAGATTAGAAGTGAGTTGAAACTTAGTGGTTGGGAATGGGCATTCTAGTGTCAGCGTCATAGGGTGTAGAGATATAGTCATCGATCGAATAAAACCAGTGAGCAAGGAGATAGGATTTTATACATTTTTTGAATTCAATGTAGTTGAGCGATTCCACTACAGTCGGTGGTTTATTATAAAGGTTCACATGAAGCGAGTTTTGTTTCGTGATACATAATTTGTATCTGTTTGGTCTTAATTGTCTGGATGACCTTGTTTCATGATTGTGAACATCTGCATTTGTTCGGTAATTTTCTTTATTATGAGCAATTTCCAGTAGTGTTTGGTGAATGTAAATACTCGGTACTGGCAAAATCATATATTGAATAAAAAGAGGCCAACAATGGTCTTGGTAGCCGCTTCAATCCAGAATTCTGATTGCCTTTTTCTGTAGCCGGAATATTCTAATCGCGTGGGATGAGTTTTCCCAGAGAAGAGTGCCGTAGTTCAGGTGCGAGTGCCATAATGAGTAATATGTAGTTAATAGACTGGTGGGGCTTAGAATCTTTTCCAAATGTCTTGATAAAAATAGTTGCGAGGGCAGTTTTTTACATAATTGATCAACATTTGCATTCGGTTTGAGTTTATCATCCAGGACTATACCCAACAGACTCACTGATGAAGCTTCAGAAGAAAGCCTATTATGAGTGGAGATGATAATTTTCTGCATCTTAGCCTGATTCAATTTAAGTTCATTTGCTTTTTCAAGTGCATTTAACAGTGAGGTTAGTCAGAGTTTCAGTAGTGTTGTGTCCTTGGCATAGCAGACACATCCTGTGTCATTCAAATAGATGAGAAAAAGTAAAGGCCCTAGCACACTTCCCTGGGGCACTCCGTGGGTGATATAACGATATTCTGAACTATTATAGTTAATGACAAGTGATTGGGTTCTGTTCTGTAAGAATCATTCAATCAATCAACTTTAGTGGAATACCTCTGCATGATGCCATAAAAATTTAATTTATCTAGGAGTTAATTGTGTGAGAAGCAATCGAAGGGCTTCAAAGGGTCGCACAGTGTAATTTCTGTGTGTTTCCCTCTCTCTAGGCTCTCGATTATCCCCGTAACAATCCCACAAACTGCTTGTACCGTACGGCATGTTGTATCCTGGAATCCCAATTGGTTTGATTCCAGGGTATTATGTTTTTTTTTAAGTTTAGTAAGTGATCCTTTAAAATGATCTCTATTATTTTCTCGGAGATTGAGATTATAGATATTGGGCTGTAGTTGTCAGCCAAGTCGGGATCTCCCTTCTGGTATTACTTTGGACACTTTTAAATTATCAGGAAACACTCCAGATTGCAAACATTGGTTGATTAGTTTAGTCAAAGGTTCAAGAAGTAAAGCTGAAGTTCCTGTGATAATTTTAGCATTCAGGCAACAACAACAACAAAACAATGTGAATCTTTTAGTTTATTTATGGCTCACAGGTGATAAAAATAGGGAGTCCTTAGGTTTGGGTAAGGCTTTCAGGAAGTTTCTAACACAATGATCGGTGCTGGGTAGAGTTTTTATGACTTCTTTAGCAACATTTGTGGAGAAAATATTGAGTTCATCAGGATTCAACTGAGATTTTTTTGAAAATTCTACTCTTTTATTTCTCTCATAGTTTATAAGTTTCCAACTGTCCCTTTGTTTGTTTGAATGAATGAGTCGTAGGATTTCTGTTTGGAAGCTACTAAAGATTTTTTATATTGTAATTTGTAGCAATTATATGCTGCCCTATCTTGAGGGTCGTTTGTTACTTCACAAATTAACTTTATTGTATATAGTGAGTCTCTCATCGTACAGAGATGTTCATTAAAGTAATTTACAGGGGATTTCATCTTCTTCGTTGATTTTTTTTAGTGGAATGTGCTTTTCTACAAAACAATATCTAATAATCTAATTTGATTAACTGGTTTATGATATCGTATTTAAGTTTATAAATATTGATTTGTTTGAAAATCTGAACAGGATTGATTTCAGTTCTGGAATTTACATATTATATTTTTCTTCTACTATCTGCTTTAGCCAGTCGTTGAGGTTAAGTGGAAGAACCAAACTACGGTGTCTTTCACCGTTGATTGCCATTTGGTTGTATTCTATATATCCAATAAAGACCCTTATTATTATATTTGCCAAAAAACATATATCGTGATTAGAAATATCTCACAAAAAACATATTGAATATCAATTCAAAGTACGGTGGAATAATTTATTTTGGCTGGCAAGAGATTCCTGATTGGTGGCATTTATTCAATTTATGAATTTTATTATGTTTCGTAAGAGTCCCCCTTGTCGATGAACGATTCTGAACAAATTTTGCATTGATATGGATTACCTTTTGATATAACTTTCATTAAATATTATGTGGATGATTGCATCTTGATATTCCAGCTGACAAATCTGATGAAGTATTAAATATTTTCGATAGTTCCAACCCAAATATTCAGTTCACGTTAAGAATAGAAAAAAAAACCTTTTCAAAAACAAGCTTTTATTCAAATACCCTAAAAAGTACAAATTAATTGCTTTGGATGTGTGACGTAGGTTATTCCGTGAGTTCCAGATTCAAGAGCTTGTCGCGCAAAGTTTTTATTTTGACTACAGATATGCGACAAGCTTTTGAATCTATAACTCACGGAAATAGTCACACATCCAAAGCAATTATTTTGTACTTTTTAGGATATTTGATTAAAAGCGTGTTTTCAAAAAGGTTTTTTTATTAATTATTTTATTTTGTGCTTTTTAGTAAGTACCCCTAACACCCACATACCAATTTTGAATCGAATCGGACCATAATTTCAAAACTCGTTCGCCATCTTGGAGCCGCTATCTTGAGTTTGTGAATTTTGACAAAAAATTCATAATCTCCGACCCCGAAAACCCCCACATACCAATTTTGAATAGAATCGGACCATAATCACAGAAATCGTCGGACATCTTGAAGCCGCCATTTTGATTCTATGAATTTTGTCAGCAAATTCATAATCTTCGACCCTGAAAACCCCCACATACCAATTTTGAATCGAATCGAACCATAAACACAAATCTCGTCCGCCATCTTGGAGCCGCCATTTTTTTTTCTCTAACAAATGCATAATGCATTGTCACGGGAACTATGAACACCTGTCAAATTTCACGTTTATCAAACAACTAGAAGTGGGTCAAATTTAACTTGCAAGATTTGATGACAAACATCGGAACAGGAGAAACTAAATAAAAGTTTGTAAGAAAACAAACTGCCTTTTTGAACCAAATCATAAGGAAACAATGGGAACATGAACACCTGCCAAATTTCACGTTAATCGAACAACAAGAAGTGGGTCAAATTTAACTTGCAAGATTTGATGACAAACATCGGGACAGGTGAAACTGAATAAAAGTTCGTAAGAAAACAAACTGCCTTTTCTGGATCTCCAGATCATAAGAGATAACAATGGGAAATTACTCAGCAATTGGTTCATGAAACCTACGAAGGCGTAGAAGTGCCACACTTTTTTTTATTTTACAATTCCGACTTACAAGTCGGAATTCCGACTTGTATCTCGGAATTCCGACTTGTATCTCGGAATTCCGACTTGTATGTCGGAATTCCGACTTGTATCTCGGAATTCTGACTTGTAAGTCGGAATTCCGACTTGTATCTCGGATTTCTGACTTGTAAGTCGGAATTCCATATGGGGTGGCTTACTTGATACCCACCTAAAAAAAATTGAAGTATTGCAGAAAAAAATACTCAGAATAATGTACTACAAAAAAAATGAATATCCATCGAACTGTATTTTCAGAGATTCACTAGTACTGGATATACGACAACTATACATGTACAACATTATATTATTCATCTACAAAAATAAAAATATCCTTCAAAATCTTGAACATGGTTATAACACTAGGAATAAATCTAAGGGAAACGTACAAGTCAGCATAACAAAAAAAAAACATTGGACAACATAAATATAATTATCTCAGCAGTGAAGTATTCAACTACTTACCTGAAATGTACAAGACATATATACGCACAATAAACAATAAAAATCTTATGAAAAAAATTTTTCAAAAGGTATATTCTTGACCTGAATAGGGATATTGTACATAATATAATTACAAATAATTACTGATAGCCGAAGCATAATACTATATTGTTTTTATTTTTTATCATCTTTATTTTATTTCTATTGTTCACTGAAATTTTTTACAGCGAGTTCTTACTTCATACTTATTTTTATACTTTACTTTACTTTATAGATTTAGGATTAGTTAGTTAAGTTTTATATCACTCACAACTATTCTATAACCTATCAACATGCTCACGTACAGTTGAACAAGGGCCAGATAATATACACATGTTGCACTTTAGAATTTGTCTAAACACGTTGCATGTGCACCAACAAAAGAGTACCCACGCACAACTTCGGTTTCAGTGGGATTCTCCATGTTTGTTTGTATTGTCTAATTTAACTATTATATCGCCTTGTACATACATATATATAAAAAAAAGTCTCAGATTGATAATTTATTTTCTTGCTCTGTGAATAACTTTTGTGGATCATTAAAAAATCTGGATTATTTAAAATCTCATACCACTTGCTGATTAAAAAGTGAACATTTCTTTGGCACAAAAACTGTGATATGAAAGAACCTTCGGAAAAAGTGCGGATACAAAATCGCTTTTTTTGGATTTGGAATTAAAGTTAATTACCCACCAGTGGCGTACCAATTATTCACAAATGGAGCGTAAATTCAAATGCTGCAAGAAAGACTTTGGAAACCTCTTTTGTATTACATGTTGTGACATTTTTCATCCAAACTGTTTGGACCGTAAAACGAAATATAAAGAACTTGGTAGCTTCAAAATTTACTGCTCCCAAAATTGTGAGTTAAAGGATGCAGAGAGGAAACAAGATGCAGACAAACTAGTAAATGACATAAAAAAATTGAAGAATGACGTATCTCAAAGAGATGAGACTATAAACAAATTAGAATATGAGAAGGATGAAAAAGTAACTGAGCTAATGAAGAGAATAGACGAGTTAGAGAAAGATACTAAAGAAAGAGAAGCTGCTTATATTCTCAGAAAAAAAACCCAGGACTTTGAAGATGAAGTCTATAGACTGAAATATATTCGTGCTAGAAAAAAAACCCAGGACTTTGAAGATGAAGTAAATGCAGAGATGCTAGGAACAATTAGAACACTAGAAATGAACAATATTACATACAGTAATGAAGAACACATTGACTCACCTACAAAGCTCAAAGGAAAACCCCATCAGAGAATTAACTTCATCCACCACAAAGGTGTCCGAGCGAAAGAAATTGGCATTTATTAACACACCATAACACTCCTGCATAAGGAAAAAAATATTAATCGTATCTACGGTTCATGGTAAAGGCATGGCAGAAGCCATGTCTAAACTTACGGAAGAATATTCCATATTATCCTTTGTTAAACCTCATGCCACTGACGCGGAATTAGTTGTGACGGCTACCAACCTTGCAAGAGATTTCACCAAAGATGATGTCGTATTAATATGGCCAAACCGTCTCACGAGTAATTCACTGGATAACATTAGATCAAATCTTAAAAATACTTACACCATTATCATCTCTGAACCGTACAGAATAAATGGGAATATAAATCAATTGATTTATGAAAATAATCTCCTAATCAACAAAAAACTTCACGCCCAGAATACTAACCAATGCCTTTTCCTGGAGTGCAATAACATACTGCGAAGAAGCAATTACTATGGAGATGGCATCAGACTGACGAATGCTGCCAAGTTTTTCCTAGGAAAAGCTTTATTGAGCTTAGTGAAAGGACTACCTACATCGGGAAACTGCGAATCTGAACAGCCTGAGTTTAAAAATAACCAAATCCATGTGAGTGCTTGTTCAAATAATATTGAATTATCTAAGGAAAACGTTGTACAACGGCATTACTCAAATCATTTTTTAAGTGTAAACCGGAAAAACTTTCAATCTCCTTGATGCTGTTAAATATCCAATCCATTAGAAATAAATGTGATGAATTGCTAATTTTCTTAGAAAGTATAAATTTTCCGGAGATAATCCTACTAACGGAACACTGGCTTCAACCAAATGAACATAACTTTATCGAAAACTATACGCCAGTATCCACATATAATAGAAAACTATCAGCTCATGGCGGGACCCAAATACTCATTAAGAACTTCTCGTCTGTAAGCCATAAATTTGTAAATATAGACAAATTTGATAATCTCCTAGAAGAAAAGCAATTCGAATTTTCACTTATATTCAGTAAAGAAATAAATATGTATATCCTATGCTTGTATAGATCTCCATCTAGCGATGTAAATGTATTTTTAACTAGGCTAGAACTGCTTATGAACGAACTGTCCGTAAAAGCTTCCATTATCGTAACTGGTGATTTCAACATCAATTTTGATGAACCTCAGTAAATACTTTGGCGCTAAAAAATATATTATTGTCCTTTGGCTTGGTTATGCACGTGGAAAATGCAACTCGCCACTCTAGTCACTCGGCGACAAAAATTTATTATGTTTGTAGCAACATGCAAGAGAAATGCAGTTCCTGCCTTGTTATCAGTGCAGGTCTATCTGATCATGAAGCAGTTTTAAGCACATTTGACATCTGTATTACTCAACAAAAAGATTTTAAGTATGGGCGGTTACACAGCAAAGCAAATTTTGATAAATTTAGAGAAGCGGCATGTCTCTCCGAGTGGAATAACATTCTAAATTCAGATAAACCTTTTGAACATTTTCATGAACTTCTTGTAACACTATTTAATGAATCCTTCCCTGTACAAAAACTTAGGGATAAACGGAAAACAAAACATTGGCTCACTGTGGGAATTAGAACATCATCAAAAATTTAAGATGCCTGCATATTATAAGGAAATATACTAACGCAATTTTTTTCCATACATACTTCACTAAATATCGAAGGATCTACAGGACACTTATCAAAACCGCCAAAAGCTACTACAAGAATAAAATTGATAGATCAGATAATAAATCCAAAACCAGCTGGAGTATTATAAATGATCTGAGAGGAAAAAACCACATAAATAAACTAGAGACCACTATAACACCAAATGAACTGAATAATTACTTTTGCACTGCTGCTAGTATAATAACACAGGACTTATCAAAAAATATTGACCCCTTGGAACATTTTGGCAACTTCACCATTTCTCAGTCAATCTTATTTTATGATACAGATATTGTTGAGCTAAAAGAAGTACTGTTGTCAATTAAAAATAAAAATACGCATGGAATTGATGAGATTTCTATAAGAGTGCTTGAGAACCTACCAGAAGGCGCTCTTCATACATTAGCCACCCTAATTAATATGTCATTTCGAGAGGTGTATTCCCAGACTTCTTAAAAACAGCTATTGTAATTCCCTTACATAAAGGTGGCGCGCAAGATACGCCAGCAAATTTCCGGCCGATTTCTCTAATACCCGCTCTGGCAAAAGTAATTGAAAAAATCGTAAAAATCAGAATAACTAAATTCTTAATAAAGCATAATATAATATCTCAAACTCAGTATGGATTCCAGGGAAATAAAAACTCATGTGATGCTATCTTCACATTTCTCCAGGAATTATACACAAATGTCAACTCCGGAGAGGCTGCGGCAGCCGTGTTCTGCGACTTCTCCAAGGCGTTTGACTGCGTTGACCATCGAATACTATTGGCTAAGCTTCACCGCTATGGCTTCAGAGGAGTAGTGAATAAATGGATTGAATCATATCTAACAAACCGCACACAAATGGTTAAAACCTCAACCATTTTTGATGAAGCACTGGTTAATTGTGGTGTACCACAAGGGTCCATACTTGGCCCTACCCTTTTTTTGCCGTACATCAACGATCTGATGAGAATAGATATCTCGGGCAAATTTACAATTTTCGCTGATGACACCACAATATTATGGCATGACAAAAATAAAATTGACCTGGAAAGGAAAATCAACTGCGACATGAGCAAAGTAAAAAGTTGGTGTGACTCTAACCTTCTTGCCCCTAATGTAAAAAAAAACAACATGCTATACTTTAAGTGCGATCTTGGTA
Organism: Gonioctena quinquepunctata; assembly: GCA_018342105.1. Taxonomy (NCBI): domain Eukaryota; kingdom Metazoa; phylum Arthropoda; class Insecta; order Coleoptera; family Chrysomelidae; genus Gonioctena; species Gonioctena quinquepunctata. Next base: position 22,286 of record JAFIRS010003272.1, on the reverse strand, counting down.
ATGTCGAACTAGAAAATGGTTACATAGAGAGCCGTAACAACACAAAGTTTCTAGGGGTGATCATTAACAATAATCTGAAATTTGAAGAGCATGCAATTAACCTAAACAAAAAACTGGCCTCTGGTTGTTTTGCTGTAAGAAGGGTGTCATATGAACTAGGGTCTTCAGCAGCAAAAACAGTATACCACGCATTGATTGAGTCCCATCTGAGATACGGCACACCGTTTTGGGGTGTTTGCAATAATAAGATCATGCAAAACATCTTGACTTCACAAAAAAGAGCAATTAGATATATTTCTAAAGCAAAGGCACGGGATCCTTGCAAACGACTTTTTGTCCTACATAAGTTGCATACTGTTATTGCCATTTTCATTGCGGAGACAGTTTGTCTAATCAAAAAACACATGAATAAATTCAGTACGGTTAACCGTTATCCTACACGCAAGGAAAACAGTATCAACTTACACAGACCAAACTCAACTTTAGTAAAGGACTCCATTATTTACAATGGCTGCAAGATGTACAATCACTTACCTGATTACGTTAGAGAGATTAACACTGTGGATGAATTTAAAAAGGCTGTTTACTTCTTGCTATGTAGCCGACCATACTATACCTTGGAAGAATTTTATGCTGATTCCTTTTAATTCATTTTAATTTAATATATTTGTACTGCCTCGGATTATAACATCAATTAGCATATATGACAAAAAACCCTATTATTTTATTTTACATATTTTACTATTGTATTTGTTTATTTATCTATATATGTAATTAACCTAGTTGTAGCTCATTACATTTTTTATAACTTAAGTTAGTGCTTTGTCCACAAGAATGTACGTTCTTCATGACAATAAAGTATATTGATTGATTGATTGATACAATGATATTTTACAGAATAAACATATATTATTATTATTAGTAGGATACCCGCAATCGCACCATAATCTGTACCATGCAATATCAGTTCATCTTAACTCTGTCTATCCGCTGAAGTTCCGCTATGTAATAAAGCGGGTGGTAGTCTGGAGGCCTACTAATGGCCGTCGCGACATGGGCTAGCCGGGCCGACGACGTATCATGATTATGGCCCACTTATGTTGTCTGTCGGCTGTTTTCAAAGTGCCTCTAGAGGCCCACACGTAACATGTTTGCTGGGTTGCTTTTCCAACTTTATCCGTAATCGTTATATTTGGTTAATATCATTTTGTTTATTGGCACCTGATAGTTCCTTCACTGTATTCCATATAATTTTACTGTCACCTTTACTATGGTCGTTTTTTTATAATATGAGGTTTTAGCGTTTTTTATAATGTATTAACTATATTTTGGTATATCAAATATTCGTTTTTTTAAGATGTCATCGTTTTTGTTTATTTTGTATTGTTTGAAGAGCTCGTTTCTGTGATTTATACTCTTGATTAAACCTTTTTTATCCAGTTTTTTCTTTTAATCTGATTATGTTTTATTTTATATGATTTAGAGCAATTTTCAACTGTGTTTTTTAAAAGGGATATAATGTAATCTGTCCACGCCTCAACATCTTGTAATGAGTAAAAGGGGGTGCAATCATGATTTTTTAGTTTAGTTTTTAATTCGTCATATACGACAGTGATATTGTATTAATTGAATTTGTTGGAGTATTTGGATGTTTACATGGCAACTCCATCAGTGTAGTAGAGTGGTCTATCACATCTATTTCTAGCATTGCAGATGACACAGCAATTTTGAGTTTTGAGTTTTTATAAAATATATGATCCAAGCATGTGTATATTTTTAAAATGTAGTTTTAATAGGTCCCTATCCATCCTAATGGAAAAACGTTTTTAAAATCAAATGCTTTTTAGCCATAATGCTTTGTGTCGAATAACGTGAATAAAGTAATAATTGACCATTTTTATACAAATTGTCATTTGACTACAAGAAAATTAATATTACTACTACTACTACTAAAGAATTTTTAAATAATTCTATCCTTCCGAGGCACTTGTCAGAAATTGCATAACAAACGAGGTCCTAATATTTGTTGAATCAATATCAGAAAACAAAAGCTCCTGTCTCAACCAATGCTATCTCACTCTGTCAACATTGTTTTCGTTCCTGGTTGCACATTCAGCTCTAGTCGCTTGTGCTTGGAGAATGAAAATGCTTCTCTGGTAAGACTATAATAATAATAATATATTTATTCATATCAACTTTACAAGAGGGTGTAAACAAATATGGAAGAACTACAAAAGGACAAGCCTGTATGTGGCGAGTAACTAGCTTAAAAATAATAAACAAAAAAGCATGCAAGTATGTATGTATGTGTATGCAGGTTAGTGTAAAATTTATATAATTATTAGTTTTTTTTATAAATTATTTATTTATTTTATTAAAATTGATTGGGTATCGAATATTTTATGTATTTCTTTGCGAGGAGCAGAGAGCAGCCAAATTTCAAGATGTTTTCCGAAGTGAGTTGGCGAGTGTGTTGTTCTCATATTTGTTGGTATATTATATATTTTAGGTGCTAGGTACAGGTAGGACTTCATCATGAGATTTTTGTCCGGTGTGGAAACGTAAACTGACGTGGTTTTATACCTAGTGTGATAATTGTGATTTATTTCAACGAGCTCATGCTTATTTATGCTTATCGTCGAAGATTGGTACTTCTGTAACCTTTGGAATTGCCCAATGAATCCAGTCAATGCTAATTGCAAGTGCTACTGAATTCCTTAGGAATGAGTAGATATATCATTATAAGAAAAACATATTTAATACCAATCTAAAGTACGGTTGACTGTTGTTTTCTTTTAGGATATTGTTCTTATCTGTCATTTCTTCTAGTAATTTTGTGAGTAGCTCGGTTTCCCTCCCGGAAGGTTTATTTTCTTGAGGGTTGCCGTTTCCCGCCACTCTTTTTTCACAACATTCTATTGCAGTTTGAGATAATAATTTTATTTTTGATCTTGCCGCACAGCTTCTATGTCTTCCTTCAAAACAATTTATGCAAAACACACTTTTTGACTCTAGTTTTGAATGGCACTTAAGAAACACTTCTTTCGCGTTTGATTTTCGCTTGGTTTTTGAGGTTTTCTGGACATCACTTTCACTGACATCTTCACTGTCGGCCATCAGTAATTTTAGTAATAATCAAAGTAGAATAGATTATGAATTTCAAGTTTCATTGAAAATAGATGAGTTAGTTAGTATCTTAGATTTAATGCAAACAAATTTCAAAGAACAAGAAAATTTATTAGATATTATTATGTATGCAATTAGAGGATCACTTCATCCTTTAGTGATGAGCCCAATAAGGTTAATCCATGAATTATCAAATCTTCAAAGTTATACAAATGAACGTAATTTTCCTGTCAGCCCGCTGATGGAAAATACCCATATTTTATATAATTTATTAAAAACCAATGTGTATTACTATAAGAACAAAATTGCTTTTGTACTATTGATTCCATTAGTGGATTCACGCACATATGATATCATGAAAATTTCAAGCCTTCCCACATTCGTAACTGAAAATAAATTTGCATTTATCATGCCTTGAAAACCTCTATTGATTATCGATGCAATGAAACAGCATTTTTTTATGATGAATGAATTCGAATTGTCAACATGCAAATCTCCAATACCTAATATCTATATTTGTGAGCAAATAAAACCTATTCTTCTAGTCCACGTTCATGGCGGATGCGAATCGAATATGTTCGTGCCGACAAACGATATTCCAAAATCTTGTGAAAAGAGAATTGTACAATTAAATTCTCCAATTTTTATTCAAGTAGCAAATCAAAATTCTTGGCTATATGCAGTACCAATTGAAGAATATATAAATATAAATTGTAAAAACGAAGATAAAAGAATTTCAGTTAAATTATATGGCACTGGAATATTTCAAATAAATACAAATTGTTCAGCTTTTTCGAAAACATTGATTCTTACACCCCATCAGCAATATGCAAACGAATTATTGAGTTACGTTCCACCGTTGGATATTGAAAATGAGATACATTTCAATCTCAGTCTATAGAGAAAACAATATTGAGCAAATTTTGCATTGAAATGGTTATTCTCCCAAATGAATTCTCTCGTGTTTCCTAAGATGCCCCTTTTGGGAAAACCAGTTTTTCCCCATGAATTCTCTCTAAATCTTTTGGAAACCTTGAACAAATTTGCATTGAAATGGTTTTCCTGATGAATTTCTCATGTTTCATAATATACCCCTTTTGGAAAATAGTTGGGCAAATTTTGCATTGAAAGGTTTTCTCCTGTAATTCTCTCATGTTTGAAGTCTTGTGAGACTGCTCTTCCGGTTAAAACATTTTGCATTGGAATGTTTTTTCCTTTCATGAATTTCTTTTAACAGCAAAACTCTGAACAAACTTTGCATTGAAATGGTTTTTCTCCTGTATGAATTCTCTCGTGTCCTGCGAGGTTCCCTTTTCTGGAAAACAATTTTGAGCAAATTTTACATTGAAAGGGTTTTTCTCCCGTATGAATTCCTTTGTGCTCGGTAAGATCACAGTTTATAGCTAAAGAAGCAGTTAGCTCACTTGGGCCAAATGCATGTTCCAAGGTAACATCCACTCCAGGGAAAGAATTCAGGATGCGCAGAAGACTGTACGCGATTATCGCTCTTCGAAGTATACGAAAAATGTCAGTATTAGTAACACGCGGTATGCACGAGGGATAAAATTCAGAGTTGCGCAGTGTACAAATGGGAACATAAAGATCAAAGTGCCGACGCCAAGTGAGCTAACTGCTTCTTTAGCTATAAACTGTGGTAAGATGGTCTTTTCGGGAAAACGACTTTGAGCAAATTTGTATGAATTGTCTCGTGTCTTGTAAGATGCACTCTCTGATAAAACGATTTGGAACAAATTTTACATCCAAATGGTTTTTCTCCTGTATGAATTCTCTCGTGTTTCGCAAGGTACCTCTTTTGGGCAAACGATTTTGAGCAAATTTTGCATTGAAAGGGGTTTTCTCCCGTATGAACTCTCTCGTGTCCCGGAAGATGCTCCTTTTTAGATTCAGAAGAATTACATTTCTGATAGTCACAATCAGGGAGTTTCCGATTCATGTCAAAATTCTTCGTATTAATCCTTGTATGATTGTCCCTTCCCACGGCTGTTTCATCCTCTTCTATTTCTTGTTGAGGCCATGTTTCAGAATCTAAAGGAAAAAGAAAAAGCATTAAATGCAGTTAAAAGTGAGACATTGGTAGAATTAAATAACATTTGCAACAATTTTCCTTAAATAAAAAAGAAACACTTTTCCATGAACATCAAGGAAATATTCTCAAATATACTTATGATCTCAGTAGATATTGGGGACACCCATTTGACAGACCATGCATTATAACTTTTCTTATTTTGGAAAAGCTTAACCCAGCAAAGGTAATCAAGTTTACTCTATTGCTTTCATAAGTGATGCTGTATGTTCATGTATTACCCAAAACAATTGAATTCTACCAATGGTGCAGAAATAAAATAATGGCAGTTATTATCAACAACATCTCGTTCATGTTGTTCCAACAAAAAATGTTACTATCAATTACAGCTTACTGGTAAGTATGAGCCATAGACCGATAAAAAGAGTCAAATATATATTTTCGAGGTAGACCAGAAACTCACTTGCGAAAACCATACAGATCAAAATTGAACAGCTGCATGGGACTGTTTCACTGGAAATTTTCAAGCTTACTTTACATGGATTTGTGAAACTATCAACAAGTTATGATAATAATAATAACTTTATTCATCTCAAGAAATAGTACAATTATTTATATTAGGCATAATAAATAATATTTTAAAAATTGGAAAAAAAAAGGAAATAATATTAAAATTATGACTGATAACTAACGATCCAGGTGCAGGAGGCTATTATTTTTTTTTAGATTATGTTTTCCCAAATAAAATGAACCAGTGACCACCACAGGCCCCGCCGGATGCCCACTACCGCTGAGTCCAGGTGCAGGAGGTGACCCCAACGACACCCGCGTCGGATGGGTATATCAACTACGGAAAGAGGAGCTAGACACCGAGCTCGCTAGATTTCGCTTGGATCCAACCGGCACCGTCGACGAGAAGCGAAGGAGGATCATAAAATTTCTCCGAGAAGAACGAGCAGCATCACCCGCACCGACCGCCACCAACCCGCTTCCGTTCCCCAGCGACCACAGGAGTTACCCGACAACCGCACCCCGCCAGTATTACCCACAATCATAGTGACGAGCACTGAAACCCAATCATGAGCAACGTGCTCACAGGGACCTTAGTGGGAGCACAGGCCCACTGCCGCCTACCACGAGTGTAGGGATGGCACCATTGAGAGTGAAGGACTGGAGAGTGACCTTTGATGGAACCAACGACCCCGCCGCCTTCCTCAAAAGATTGGAGGAGATTCGAGAATCTCAAGGCATCCCCGCAGACCGCCTCCTACAAGCTATGCCAGAGTTGTTGGAAGGAATGCCGCCCTCTGGTTCAGAAATAACCGGGCATGCTGGCGAGATGGGAAGATTTGCACGCCTTTCAGGACTTCTTCTTCCCGTCAACTACCGACATTGACTTGGAAGTGGCCATCAGCCGGAGGGCACACAACCTGAGAGAAAGTATGACAGCCTACATCACGGACCTGCAGACCATGATTCGCCGCCATGGTGGAATTCCGCCTAGATCAGGAATTGAATTGGCTGTACAGCAACCTCCACCCAGAGTTTCGACGTGGAATCAGGAGGACGGACTTCATCGGCATACAGGGTTTGCCAAAGCTGCCAGAGAATACGAGCTTTACGAGGGGAAATCGAACAAGCTCAGAAACCAGTCTCATCACCGTTTATGGCACCCTACCGAACCCCATCGGCCCCACCAGCGTAACAAGACTTATCGCCCAGGAGCCACGGCCTCTGCAAGGAGCCTCATTAATCAGCAGGCCGCGGCACAGGCCAGCCCAGTCAACCGCCGCCCCATCGAAGATAGCCGAGAGTGCTGGCGATGCGGGCAAACAGGGCACTTCAGGAGCCAATATCAATCCGCTCCAAGGATATCCTGCTCTAGATGCAAGCGAGACGGAGTCCGAGAGTGCTGGCGATGCGGGCAAACAGGGCACTTCAGGAGCCAATATCAATCCGCTCCAAGGATATCCTGCTCTAGATGCAAGCGAGACGGAGTAATGTCTCGTGATTGCCCATGCCCACGGCCGGAAAATCAAAACCACGACTGGAGGTACGTGCAGCCCCGCTCCCATGAAGCCTCACCTATCGCCATCATCGCTACCACCAACCACCACGCATCTTTCCGTCAAGATTCCTGGTGGCACCGCTGAAGCGATGATTGACACAGAGTGCCGTAATCTCCTATGTCGGCGACAGGATAGCCAGGCAGTGGAATCTGCTAGGAGTACCGAAAACTCCAACTGCTACGAGTTCCCCCCGACTGGCCAATGGAGAAACCGTTACCGTCCCTAGCATTATCCGTGGAGATCCGAGTTGGAGAGCACCGCTTTGAGGATTCTTTTGGACCCCTGAGTGGACTGTCATCCGATATGGTCCTAGGAATGGACATATTGAGGAAAAGGCAGTTTGGACTCGACCTAGGAAGTGGCCAAATCTTGGTAAAGAACCAACCCATTGCAAGGGAAGCTCGGCCCGTACCATGCTTTCCAATTGGAGTTATTGAGCCAAGACCGGGCCCCGACACTTTCCAGAGAGGAAGAGGACCACTTGCAAGACTTCCTACAGGACGAGTTACGCCCATTCGAGGACATTCATGGGGTAACGCGCTGGTAGAACATAGGATCCGTCTCCTAAATCCAGAGCCGATAAAGCAGCGATACCGACCCCAGAATCCCAGGATGCAGGAAGTTTTCAATCCCAAAGCTGACAGAATGCCACAGGAGAACATCATAGAACCCTCCGAAAGCCCGTGGAGCTCGCCAGTAGTCATCGTCCGAAAGAAAGATGGCGAGCCGAGGTTTGCAGCGACTTCCAGAAAGTCGATTCCGCTCCATGAAGGATGCGTACCGTTGCCGTTCATCAACACCTTCTGGACGCCGCCACCCGAAGACAAGGACAAGCAGCCACCGCCCCAGCAGCTCCGGAACCCCTCTGACTCTATACCTACCCGTCAACAGGGATCTGTGCTGGCACTGCGGTCAACCAGGGCAACACGCACCGTGTGCCAACGAAAACAACCCCTCCTGTTTTGCTCCCGATGTGGCTTGAAGGATGTCCTCTCGGGAATGCCACTGTTCACCGGCCAAGCCACCCAGAGGAGACCAGCCCAGAGGAGACCAGCCCAGAGGAGACCAGCCCGAAGGAGATCAGCACCCATGTCCATGTTGATGTCAGTATCCTGACCCGCATATCCCGACGCGGAAGTTCAGCACCATGTTGATGTCGTATCCTGGCCCGCATATCCCCGATCGCGGATGTTCAGCACCCATGTCCATGTTGATGTCGTATCCTGACCCGCATATCCCCGATGCGGATGTTCAGCACCCATTAGTTTGATGCCGTAGACACACCCATAGGATCAGGATGCGGACGCCAGCATCCAATCCAGGAAGTATTTTTTTTATTAGTGTGGTATGACTATTTTTTTTTTCATTTAGGACTGGTTATAGTTTTTATTTTTGTTCAAAAGTTGTGGTGAGAAACAACAGGTAGCAGATCCTCCTGAAATAATACCAATTTAACCAGTCAAAAGTACAGCAAAAATTTCGGAAATTGGACAGTATAAACATTTGATAGTTTGATACATATGTGATTAAATTCCAAATGTGAATACATCCAGGTTATTGTGCAATTTACTGAAGAATGTTCACTGTAGGACCCTAACCAAATCCAGAAAAAAGGTCAACAAATCAATAAAAAAACCTATCTATCTACAGAAAAAAATCAACACAATAAGAAACTAAAACTCACTGATAAATCTACTAACCAGTGGCGTACTTCTGGAATTTCCCATAAACAAAGTGATAATAAAGTTATAAAATAAAATAAATTTATAACTCAAGAAAATGTCTTGCCTGAAGTGCAGTGGGCCAATAGTTAATGATTCCTATTGTGAATGTGATGGTTGCGGGCACAAAATCCACCATGTATGTGCTGACTTAACAGCATCAGAAGTTAAAGTAATGCAGCTCAAGAATAAAAGAGCTCTGAAGTTTTTCTGTGATGCATGTCTAAAAGGGTCTTAGATTAGTCCCGGTTTTACACAGTCAGATTAATGCCTTAGAGGCTAGATTCGGGGAACTAGAAAAGCAAATTGCATCGAAAATCCAGAAGCCAATATAACCATTCAAACAGCTCCAACCGGAGATCGAACTATGATGCATTGTTCTCTGAGGTTGAAGACAGGAAAAGACGTGCAAACAACTTGATTATACATAATCTACCAAAAGCAGAAATAGACAACCCTAACCAAGATAAAACGATAGTCTGCAATATACTGAATTACATTTCATTAGCTGATTCAGTGAAGAAAGGTAATCAGAATTGGAAAGTCCACTAACAATCATTACTCAGAAAAGGTGATATTGAATGACTCATCGAGCGTCTTGCAGCTCTAAGGAACAAAAACAAGATCAATGACCCCAATATAAAACTAGCCTCGGATTTGACTCCAAACCAAAGAGATCACTTACAGCACCTAAGGAAAACCCTTGAAGATGCCACCAAGCAGGTGAAACCAACCTAACAATAAGATATATACGAGGAGTGCCTAAGATCGCCAAAAAACTAATAACCAGGATAAACTCGAAGACCTAAGCATTTTCAATATACTACCAGAATGTGCGTGGTTTAAGAACAAAACTGTGGAACTGGAACAAAGTGTTTCTTCATGTGACTACGATGTTATAGTTCTTACAGAGACATGGCTGAACAACGATATTGGTAATGGAGAATTAAATCTCATAAACTATAATTTATTCAGGAAAGATAGAAGCATCACTACAAGCAACAAATCAAGAGGAGGAGGCGTGCTTATAGCTGTATCGAAAAATATTCTACTGGAGCTGATACCATGCATATCAGACAATATCGAGCAAGTTTTCATTAGTGTTAAATCTAAATCCAAGAAAATAATAGTTGGAAGCATCTATCTTCCTCCTAAATCAGATGCCACACTCACGAATCCCATAGTAACAGTGTAGATCACATTCTAGCTACACATCCTGAGCACGAGCTATACCTATTTGGAGACTACAATCTTCCTACAGCCCGGTGGAGTAATGATGAAATGGGAGTTTGTGTTGAAAGTGATATCAATTTTGCAAGTCATGCTTTATGTGAGACCTTTGCATTTCATAATCTGTTTCAAATAAAATATCCCAAACTGTCACAACACTCTTTTGGACCTCATTTTCACCAATAACAGAGAAACCGTTCCTGCTATAGCTACTGGACAACTTACTCCCGTGTACGATACCACCCAGCACTTTATGTAGATATTCAGATCGAAACTTCATGTCCAACACCATTATCCTATGATAATTTTTATTACAATTTCAAAAAAAGGGAACTATTATAATATGAACATATTTTTTAATAATGTAAACTGGGAAGACCTACTATCCAACAAAACTATTAACCTTGCGGTTGTCTGCCCTTTATGGAAGTCATTCTAACAGGCATTCAACTATATGTTCCATTAGCTCGTTACAAAAATCCCAAATTTCCCAAATTGGTATTCTATTGAATTACAAAATCTCACATTTGAAAAGAAGGCTCATAAAATATACAAAGAAACAGGCTCATGGGACGATTACCTCCATTTCTCACAACTAAGAACTGAATGTAAAAGACTCAGTAGAACCTATTATAGTGACTTCATTGAGGAGACTCAAAGGGAGGTGCCACAAAATGTTAAAAATTCTGGAATTTCATTAATAATAAAGAAAAAAAGATAACTGTCTACCGAATATCATGTTTCACAACGATCAGGCTAATGACGCAAAAGTTTGCAGACTTGTTTGGTAAAACTTTCAATCCATTTTCAAAGCCATCTCAGCGTTAGTAATGAACAAACTTTCAATCAACATGTAGACATTTCAGACTGTAACATGGAGCTATCTGTATCTTGAAGGACTAGCTAATCTAGATCTAACAAAGGGCATCGGACCCGATGGAGTGTCTCCCAAACTTCTAGTGAATGTAGATGGTCACTTGCTAAACCCCTTCATTTCCTCTTCCTCTTGTCACTTAATTCTGGTATTTTCCGGACAAATTGGAAGAGCGTCTATAACACCCATTTTCAAAGTGGAAACAAAGCCGATATTTCAAACTATCGGCCTATCTCTATTTTAAGCTCGATACCTAAACTATTCCGAAAACATTGTTTTCAATAAAATTAAAAACCTAATCACCAACGTTATAACAGAAGATCAACCACGGGTTCTGCAAGAATTGATCTACTACAACAAATTTATTAATCTACACACAATTTATACTCAATGCCTTAGAAAATAGACAACAAGTGGATGCCATATATACAGACTTTTCTAAAGCATTTGACAGGATGAATCATAAAATTCTAGGAGCTAAACTGGAAGCATTGGGCTTCGCGGTATATCATTGAAGTGGCTCATCAGCTATGTAAGTGATAGAACTCAAACAGTCAAAGTACATGGCTCGTCTCTGCGAAATAACTGTCGCGTCTGGTGTACCACAAGGTAGTCACCTCGAGCCCCTTTTATTCAATATCTACATCAATGACATAAATTCATATTTGAGACACAGCCAAGCTCTGTATTTTGCTGAGCGACCTGAAACTCTATAAAGCCATTACCTCTCTGAGCGACTGTTATGAATTACAAATAGACTTGGACAACTTGAAAGATGGAGTGATGTAAATGACATGGACCTCAATATCAGTAAATGTTTCTAATAACTTTCAGCAGAAAACCAACTCAAACAGACTTGGCTATTCCATATCTGGTGAGCAGCTTCCACAGGTTACCACTGCTAGAGATTTAGGAGTCACCCTGGATAGGAAATTGACCTTCAACTTTCACTATGAGAATATAATTAACAGAGCTTACAAAATGTTGGGTTTTGTATGCGGAATCTGTGAGGACTTCACAGATATTCACTGCCTCATATTTCTTTACAACTCCTTTATGCGATCTTTACTAGAGTATGCTTCTACAGTATGGTGTCCCACCTATAATATTTATATACACAACTTAGAAAAAGTACAAAACAAGTTTCTTCGGTTTGCTGCATACAAACTTAACATTCCCTTAGATCATAATAGTTCAAATAATATTCGAAATACAATTGGAATGACCAGTTTAGAAGACCGTCAGCATACAGGCAGACTTGACTCTTCTATTCAAACTTATCACACAGGACACATAGATTGTCCATCTTCTGTTATCACAGATTCGGTCTCCATGTTACGGCTATGTGCTCTAGAAATAATACTACTTTCTGAATAGATTTTCATAGATGCAATTATGGACTTTTTCTCCATTAGCTAGAATTGCCAAGAATGGTAATAGCATTGATTTGGATTTCTTTTCTCTGAGTTTGGAATCCTTCAAAGCCGTGTAAAAGATCAAATTTGGTTGAACAGTCACAGATATCAAACAGCATAAGGCTTCCTTTTTCCATCTATTCTTCTCTCCTCTGTATCATATAGTATCTGCATTTTATTTTATTTTATTTATATCTGATTGTATTTATTCGTATGTATTGTATAGTTTCATATTCTTAGTCGTAAGTTAAATTTAGTAAATTCTATTCCAACTGTAAACTTTAAATGTAATGGTTTATCCGTAAATAAATAAATAATAATCATTGTACACAGTAGTCCTGTTTGTTGCTCTCCGGCAACCAGGCAAGAGTTTATTTTGTTTTTCATTTGGAATAATTTGAGGTCCACATTTAATTTTATTTCATTCCGTAATTTATGTATCAGGTGGACCTACCCCGAATAAAGGGTTCGACTATTAGGGGGGTAGGCACCTGGCGGGCTATACTGTTATATTCGAATGGACCTGTTTTTTTTGTTAGAACATTTAAAGGTTGCTAGCCGTCTAAGTTTGAGAATGTTCACAGCAAAACAGGTTAGTTTTCAAGTCCCTCTGACCATCTGACGCATGTTAAAAGAAAAAAAAAGTTTTTTTCTTTTCCCAGATAGGAAGGGTGTGTACGAAGTTACTATTTTCCGCTATATTTATCAGACAAAAGCTCCTGTAAGAATTAAACCCGGCAGAAGTAATAATAGGTCTAGAAATACCATTCAGGTTACAGTGATAAATCCGTGAATCACCCTAACCCGATAAATGGGCTAAACACCCTCCGTAGCTCACGCCAATACCGCGAGCGTGGTTTTTGAAGAGCGAGCGATTGGTAATTGCGCGCCAGCGAATGAAACGAATGATGTGAAACAGCAGCGTCGGTATTGGAAATAAACGTCGCGGAGCATATTGAGTTCGCTGGCGGTCCTCGAGCAGCCGAGCCAGCAGTCAGTCGAGCCAAAGGCATGCGATACCGAGCTGGCGTCCGATAGAACCACCCAGTACAGTTGAGTCGAGACAGAGCGCCTCACCGAGCTGGCGTCAGCCGCGAAGGATTTTACGAGCTGGGTAATTATTCTGTGAAAGTATACTTTGTATCGAAATCGACAGAGTCCACAAAGCGGCGCGCATATAAGTGGTTCGAGGGAGTCGGAAAAGAGGAGAAGCGGCCGTAGTTCGTTTCGACATATTTCAAAGAATTAGTAAGCTTGCCCAGCCCAGCAGAAGCAGTCCGCGGCCGACTAGTATCCAGAGTGTGAGCCAAAGGCCGAAGCAGTCCACGACCGTCCAGGGCCTTGCCGGAAGCAGTGAGTCGGAGTTTGGTAAATATGTTGTAACAGGTAAAAGACATCAGGAAATGTTTGTAAATACCGCAGATGCGATGTGCGCTGATCGTAGAGAGCACATATATATTTCAAAGCTGTTCTGGTAATTTCTGCATACGAGTCCGTACGACACCCCACCGCAAGAGCTTTTGGTTGCTAAATTTACCCAGCGCTTGAAGCACCCTCCCGCTTCCTCTGTATAAAGTGCTTGCCATGTGTTTATTTGTTGTGATAACTTGAGGCGCCGTCAGCGCCCTTACTGTATTTCATTATTTTTAATATACCTGTTTATCCTGTTCTTAGTATTCTTTCATTGACTATTTTGAGTAGAATTTTAACATCTAGTGCGCAGTCGCCACCCGGTTCGAAACCCAGTTGAAGGCAATTAAAGCCTGCCTTGCTGGCCCTGTTACAGTGTCACGACTATATTGACCCCTGGAGTGTCTTTCTTCACTGAGACTGCCCGGAGCAAAAGTGGCCTTTTCCACTATAAAACTAAAGGTGGCGCCCGAGAAAAACCGAGAATAGTGAAAAGCGCCAAAGTTTGATAATAGGGGGAGAAACCCCTTTACAATTTAATGAGAGATCCAATATTTTTTCAAATGAATCTTGATAAGTCTATTAAAACTTATCTACCTATATTTTTATGCATAATGTTTTCCACAAAAGTTTCAGGATTTCATAATTTTTGTATACTTTTTGAATATACAGGATGTTTCTTGTAGGTGCTACATACCAAAATATTATTTTTTTCAATGGAACACTCTGTATATCATCACATATCAGATTCTTTGTTGGATTCTGATATCATTTCATTTTAGTTTTTCAAATTCAGTTACGGCGTTTTTGAGTTATTGCACTATTCCTTAAAATGTATAATTTTGAGATATAAAGAAGAACTATCATGGCCATGCAACCCGAATTGCTAATCATGTTCGTCTGCCGTTATCCTGAATGAAACTTGGGCAGAATTCATATATTTATCAGGGTATCAATTGTTGCAAACACACGCTGATGCTGGTGAAATTGATAGCTTAAAAATCTACAAGCCAAAATTATTTGATCATCTATGTACCAATTCTTTTTATTCTATGCAGTTGCAGTGTAAGTCTTTTATCTATACATATATAATTACATGTCCTGACTGACATACAATCAAGGCACAGACCAAATCCCCAGGCAACCACTAAGAAATGTTTGATATTCCATCCCTAAAGTGGTGAAAAGAGGGGGGGAAGTTTTAATGGTAGTGGTTTTGAAGCTAGAGTCATGGAAATTGATATTTGAGTTCATCTTAATAAAGAAACTGTATTACCCCTACGGGGGTAACATGGTGGTAGTTTGTATAGTTAGTTTTGTAGTCAGGGTCATAAAAATTAATATTTGAGGAATTTGTTACAAATAAAGGAATACGTGTTTCAGTGTTTTTGGAAATTCAACTCCTAAAGGAATGAAAGTTTGTATTGGGGCTCCATTAGTGAAGTTGGCATTGGTATTTGAGATAAAGGGATAATGGGAAACAGAATAACTGGAAATGAGACAACTGGGTAATAGAATAACACGATAACGGAAAGCAGGCAAAGCCATAGGCATAAGGTAGATTGAACAAAAAGAAAAACATAGAGAAAATACAAAAAGAGAAATGTTCTACAATATCAAACATTATATGTATATATTTTTTTCTATATATATATATATATATATATATATATATATATATATATATGTACGAAGGAAAATTACGTCTGTGAAAAATATGAAAGAAGGAAAATTGTGGCCTTTCTGACAATTTTCCTTATATTTTTATTTATTTTATATGTTTTGACATTGTAAAATATTTCTCTTGCATATAAGTACCATCTTACCTATTGGAAGTTCATAAGAAAAGTTTGGTCCAATTTCTGTTTTGATTAATATACTGGTAGATGAGTTTAGGCAGGACTCATTTTCATTTTTTTCTCTTGATTTTTCTTCGCATATTTGTGGTTTGACATCTTCATAAATGATATCAATGTCATCCTCAAATTTAAGTGCCTCCGTTTTCAATTCTGCATTATTTGTTGACGAATCATCAGTACACTCAGAGTAATCTTTATTCTTTAACCTAATTCCAGTATTAAAATGGTGGACTTTGGGTTTTGCCAATTCACTAGCAAGACCACCAGCATTACACTCCGTATTATTCCTGAAATCTGAAATTTAAGATCTAACCATAACTTCTTTTTCAATTTACAATCACAGATGGAAATTACAATAAAAACATCTCATTCAAGACAAATCCATGTGACTTAGAGAGTTGAAATTCAACTCAGTTATGAAATTTGATAAATGAAAACTAATAAAAAATAATAATTAAAAGGAGGAAACTATTATTGATTAAATTTGTATTTGAAAAAATAGCATACTCTTTACCTTCCCATCGAGATGCTGAAATGAAGATAAAAATGTTACCATTTTTTTAAATAACAATTCTAATAGCTTTGTCTCTTCACTATATTTTTTTTCACAGGAGTACGGTGAATTTCAAGTTTTTGTCCAAAAAAACGTTGCAATAACTATCAAAGAAGCCACAATTAACAATTAAACAAAAAAAATCTATTTAAATTTCTTAAGTACGTGTAGAAAATTTAGGAGCATGAGAATTATTAATAATTTTAAATAATGGGCTAGTTTTTCGAATGGGTATTTTCATTAAAATTTTTGACGTGACGTCAAAAAATTTTGTTTCTGAGATATAAGGTGTCAAAATTGAATTCTTATTTTTATTTTTTGTGAATATATTTCAAAATAATTGTAATATTCAAGTGAAGTTTGGTATCTGGGAGTATTTTTCAATGACAAAATGAAATTTGATGTTAGTCTATTTCGTGGGGGTGGCGCCACCTACATGTATTTTCAGTCATTTGAAATGTCATAACTTTTTTGTACGTACCTGTATCACGTTTTCTAATGAAAAAATCGATTTTTCTAACATTTTTGTATGAAAAATATATTCTTGGTAGAGGTTGCTGCGAGCAACCCTTTTAGAGTTATTGTGATTTGAAATAATCAATGCAAGTGATTTTAACATACGAGATTTTTAAATTCAAAATTAATTTAGTTAACCCCTTGGCTGCGGGAAACGAATATTTTCGCTTGTCGGTAGTGTGCGGGAAACGGAAAATTTCAAAGCCTCTTAAGATGCACTGGCTACGGGAGGCGTACGTTGTCGATGCTTTTAATACTTTGGTATGACTGTACACTTTTCGTAATTTATCTATGAACGCACAGAATTCGAGCGGCAGAAGTTGAGTGGAGGGAAAACAATTTCCGTCATTCTGCTTATGATCTTGTAGAGTGTAGGCAGTGTAGCGCAGTTTATTCAGTTTTTGTGTGTGTGAACAAATAACATCCAAAATGGAGAGATTTGAGCGCCCACTGAATGAAAAAGAATTAGAGGCTGCATTATATTCTAGTGGTGATGAAAATGAGCTGAATGAAGATTATGAATGATCACATAACGAAAGGGATTCAGAAGAAGGTATATTTTCATATTTTCCTAATAGGCTTTGGCTATATAATTTAATTTTTTATTTTAGATTATGCGCCGGGACCAACTTGTTTGCCCCTAAGAGTCTTAGTTTCCTCTGAAATAACGGGAGTTGACCAAAACATATCAAATAATGACGAATCTGGTGATGTGACCCTACCAAGAAAAGAAAACAAGGCAAAAGAGAAAGCGAAAAAAAAGAAAAAGTGTTGAGTTCCGGTGGAAAAAAAATTATATGTATCAGCCAAAGTTGCACAAATTTGAGAACTTAGGCGGCTGTTCAGAAGAACTTGTACCAAATAATCCATCAATTTTAGACTGCTCCCTACTTTTTTTCTCAGAGTCATTCATGGAGAATATTGCAAATCAAACAAATATTTTCAAGAAACAAAATATAGAAGAAAAAACCATGCCGATAACCACCCGAGGAAATCCTGGTCCATCTTCTCAGGGAACACCCCGTTCATCCCATCAGAAACAATGGCTTGATGTTGATACACCTGAAATGATGTGCTTCCTAGCTTTGGCACTTTTGACGCCCCTTCAAAAAAAAAATTTGAATTCAAGATTATTGGAGTACGGATGAGGTAATGTCTACTCCTTTTTTCCGCCAAGTCATGACACGAGACAGGTTCATTTCAATTTTACTGAGTCTTCATTTCGCTGATAATGGACAAGAGAACACTAATAATGATAAACTGATCAAAATTAGAATGTTGTTGGATAATCTGCTACCAAAGTTCAAAGAAATATTTTATCCTTTCGAAAACTTGTGTATTGATGAGAGCCTAATGCTTTACAGAGGCAGACTTTCCTTCAAACAGTATATGCCTAAGAAACGGCATAGATTCGGAGTAAATTTTTTTGTATTATGTGACTGCGAGACGGGCTATATTCTTGACATGATGGTTTATTGTGGAGCCAACTCTGATATCCCCGAATATGATTCGGATATAGGTCAATCTGGCAATATTGTGATGACTTTGATGCAGCCCTACCTTGTAGAGGGACATACACTTTATACCGACAACTGGTATTACAAGTCCGTTACTTTACGCCCTATTACATAAAAACAGAACGAATTCTTGTGAAACGGTGAAGGCTAATAGAAAATACATCCCAATAATGGATGGAAGCATACGTTTCCGCAACCTTCAAAAACACCCGCTATACACAGATACTATGGAAAAAAACGCCCTCAGCTAAGGAGTTAAAGAAATTATTTTTCTTTAATTTCATTTTAAAATAGGAATCGGGATTTGGAACTTCAGCGCCTCGACCAATCCATCTGTTTCTAAATCACTGATTTAAAAATGCAGGAACTATTAAAGTAATATGCGCTGGCGCTCCATCATGCATAAACCATATTATTTGTCTCAGTAAAAGTGGAATGTCTTCAAGTAATTCAGGCAAAATATTTTCAAGGAAATCATGATAAGAATATCCATTAAGAGTCCCTGCAAAAAAGTGGGGATCAATCAAATAATCCCCAACAATATCAATCCACACATTCAATGGAAACTGGTGTTGAAACCTGAACTGAACTATTGCGTGAGGGTTTTCGTCACACCACACATGATTATTATGAATGTTCATTATGGCGTTCTTTGAAAAATGTGCCTTGTCAGTGAATAATATATCTGCAGTAAATTGAGGGTTTTGTGCAATTTTCGGCAGGATCCATTGGAAAAATGTTACACGGGGAAGGAAATCTCGGGGCAACAATGCTTGGAACGCTGTATGTAATAAGGATACAACTGATTTTGTTTGAGAATTAACCAAACTAATTTGTGATGTACGTTTAGATTTTCCGCAATTTTTCTCGTGCTTGTCTGTAGATCTTCTTCGATTGCCTGAAGAACAGCTTCTTCAACTTCTGGTGTCATAGTAGTCAACGGTCTGCCTGCCACTGGAGCTTTTTTAAGGGATCCAGACTCCATAAGCCGCTGAAAAAGGTTTCTGAAAGTCTGGTGATTTGGCGCTCGATGATTAGGGAATCTTTAATTATAAATACGTCTAGCCTCGTAGCAATTGCCATCGGCAAGACCGTATATGTGAATCATATTAGCCATTTTGCTAATTGTGTATGCTGCCATTTGAAAAAGATTGGAACACAAATACAGAAAACAACTTAACTGTCACAAGAACGGATTGAAATGACATGACAAGTACTCATCTGAATGTTATTTATTTAAATCGGAAAAGAGTCCAAAAAAAACTATGTAACAAAAATCAAGAATTATTTCTGACTACATTCAAGAGTTGAATGTAGAAGACCATTGAATGAAAGAAGACAAATGCATTGGCGTATCTTTACCGATATTTACTACTTAGAGGCGACTTACGAGAATTCTGTGAAGTTATCCATGGTTTTCCGTCCACGCTTTGTGACGTGTAGAGAGTCGTAGTTGGGATGGAGGAAATTTTACGCGCAGCGTTGCCAAGTTTCCTAAATATCATAGCCGCGATTTTGATGCTTATTTGTGCATATTTTTCGAAGTAATGAATGATTGTTGATAATTTTAGACCATGATTCATAGATTAATTCTTAGAAGTCTATTCGGATATATCTTTCGTGGTTATGAGTTATGGTTATGAGTGAAACATTAAATATAATAACATCATTTTTGGCATTTTTCACATATTTTCGCTTATACCTCGGTTAATACTGGAGAACATTAACAATTTTTTCACCCAAACGAACTGAGTAACCCATAGAATATACCCATAGTCTCAAATCAATTTGGGGCACCGTCCGGAAGACAGGAGAAAAAAGAAACTGTCATTTTTGACATATTTTCGCTAATATCTCGGTTAAAATTGGACGAACTAAAAAAAATTCTTCACCAAAACAATCTGACTAACCTATAGAATGCACCTATACTCTCAAAAATTTCAAAATTTTCTGTCCACGGTTTTAAATCTTCATATGTCAAAGTTAATATTGTACGAACTAAAAAAATTTCTTCATCAAAACGTTTGGAATAATCAACAGAATGCATCTATAGTCTCAAAGCAATTTGGGGCACCGTCTGAAAGACAGAAAATGGAACCTTAATTTTTTACATATTTTCGTTTATACTCGGTTAATACTGGACGACGTTGAGAATTTTTTCCAAAAAACCCATAGAATATACCCATAGTCTCAAATCAATTTGGGGTACCGTCCGGAAGACAGAAGAAAATAGAAACTGTCATTTTTGACATATTTTCGCTAATATCTCGGTTAATATTGGACGAACTAAAAAATTTTCTTCAACAAATCAATCTGAATAACCTATGGTATGCACCTATACTCTCAAATCAATTTGGGGCGCCAAAATTTTCCGTCCACGGTTTTAAATCTGAATATGTCAAAGTTAATATTGGAAGAACTAAAAATGCCCTATTCCAAAATAATTTGGGGCACCGTCTGAAAGACAGAAAATGGATAAAACTGTCATTTTTGACATATTTTTGCTTATATCTCGGTTAATACTGGACGAACGTCGAAATTTTTTTTCACCAAAACGATCTTAGTAACCCATAGAATATACCCATAGTCTCAAATCAATTTGGGGCACCGTCCGGAAGACAGGAGAAAATAGAAACTGTCATTTTTGACATATTTTGCTAATATCTCGGTTAATATTGGACGAACTAAAAAATTTTCTTCACCAAAACAATCTGAATAACCTATAGAATGCACCTATACTCTCAATCAATTTGGGGCGCCAACATTTTCCGTCCACGGTTTTAAATTTGAATATGTCAAAGTTAATATTGGACAAACTAAAAAATTTTCTTGACTATGACTTTTCTACTACTGAAACACTTCAAAATTGTATGCGGGTAAAATGCGGGTATTTTGAAATTCCCGCGGGTAAAATCGGGTATTTTGGGTCAAAGTAGCGTGTACTTTGTTGATTTGTCATTGGCAACACTGGGCACTACTCAAATCCTATGCCATGTGGAACCGTTTACAAAACAGCACGCGATTTAATTTGTTTTGTCTTCACAAAAATCTAAACAAAATATAATCAGTCAGTACACAGGGTTTTTAGGAATCTTAATCCAGCGTTAGATGATAGTTGGAATAAAATGCGAACGGTATTCGGAGTGTGACGATTGCGAAGGTACCGAGATATTCTGTTGTATTGTTACTGTTTTGGCAACATTGTAACTGGACTTGGGAAATATGAAACGTAGGGCGTAGGGATAGTCAGCGCTGCCGTTTTGAGAATAATTACTCCATTTGTAAGCAATTTGAAATCTTTGGAGTAATCGTGGAGTAATGACGATTTGTAAGGATTTTGTAAGAAATTGCACTAACGGCTAAGGAGTGGGAGAAAAGTTTGTTTCGTGTGGCACATAGTCAATGACCAGTCATGTCATGGCACAGAACTCGTTAACTCTTCACGTCTTTGTCTATAGTAGTTTGATAATTTGAGTTCTGTGTTAAGTTTGTTTATTGAAATTCAAAATTGACATGCCATATCTGAAATCATATCTCAGCCTCAGGCTTCTATGAGTTTTATCAGTGATCAGATTATACTATGGTTTTATCAACAGGTTTCAATGCTATCAACCCAACTTCTGACCTAGCGCAGAGTAATGGGAAACACGCATGATTTCATTTAAATTTTTCTTTGACTCAGTTCGATCCTCAAAAATTACATTTTCTAAAAATAATTTCTTAAATCCCAAAATTTTGTCGAAGTTTTCAAGTTGAAAAGGGCCCCCTAATTCAAACCCGATTTGACCTTCACTTGAATAACTTCCCCCAAACACTAGCGCCAATTGTGGTTGTTTCAGGAATTTTTTAGTTCGTCCAATATTAACTTTGACATATTCAGATTTAACCCTTTCCGTACGGCAGCTACACGAATTTTTTTTCCGTACAGACGGGACTTTTGAGCGTGTTGAAC